>LOJH01027838.1:0-17939 GCA_001685095.1 Ellobius talpinus
TGTGAGGGCCCACAGATGTGAGCCTGTTCCACCTTGACTGGAGGTCAAAGAGTTGGAGCTATTTTTGCTCTATCAAAGCTGTTGACAGCGGGTGTGGCTACAAACTAGAAACCTTGACCTAGGGTGTGGCTACTTGCTATGTTGGACATTAGGCTGGCCCATGGAGGTGTACCTGCTTCACCCTGACCAAAGGTCAGAGAATTTAAGCCTATTCCTGCTCCTTCATTTTAAAATAGGAGGTTTGACCCAGGGAGTGGCTGCCCACACAATACTAGGTCTTGGGTGTGTTCACTGCATGTCCTGCCCAAAACATCAAATGCTTTACTCAGGAAATAATGGCTTGATGTCTCAAGTATTGAAGCCAGTATATAATGATACTTCATTTGTATTTTAATAAATAAAGCTTGCCTGAAGATCGGAGAATCAAACAGCCACCCTGGTTAGAGCAGGAAATGGTGACACACACCTTTAATCCCAGTAGCTACACTAGTTAGCCATAGAAACAGGGCGGTAGTGGTGTATGCCTTTAATTCCAGCACTAGAGAGGAACATAAGAAGGGAAAAGACAGTTCTCAGTCAGTCTCATTCGGAGGGTTCCTGGAGGCAGGATCGCCATTTCTGGACTGAGGTAGAGGTAAGAGCCAGTGGCTGGCTGCTTTGCTTTTCTGGTCTTCTGGTTGAACCCCGTATCTGTCTCTGAGTTTTAATCATGCTACACAAGTAACTATTTTGGTTGTGCTTTGTGTCATATTAAAGCAGTCCTTGCTTTCTTTGTCCCCTTTGGTTTTGGGGTATAAAAGCATATGTAAATTAAAAGTGGGCAAATTCAATGTTTAGTATACATTGAGTCGTCCTCTTGGTAGTCTCCTTTGTCTCTGTGTTTCTTTCATATCTTTGTTCCTCCACCTAACATTCCTAATTCACACATTCCTACCCTGGAATGTACAAACCCATCATGGCTAGATCACGATAGAAGTCACCCCAAAATGTGACTTATGACAAATTCATTAAAGTTTAATTTAAAGCAGTGACTATGACCAGGTGGTGGTGGCGCATGCCTTTGATCCATCACGTGGGAGGCAGAGTCAGTTAGATCTCTGTGAAGTCAAGGCCAGACTGGTCTACAGAGTGAGTTCCAAGACAGGCTCCAAAGCTATACTCAAACAAACAAACAACAACAACAGCAAAAAGTGACTGTAACCACCATTTTACATGTGTATTTACCAATTTAAAATTGACTGTTGGTATTATTACTGAAAAAAATTACCAGATTCTTGAATTGTCATATGTCTACATTAGAAACATGAATATTTTTTAAAAATTAAACTGTTTCAATTATAAGCTATTTGGAACTAGTAATAAATCAATGTGTTTTGCATTCCCCCATTTTGTATTTCAGGCAGTCAACATAAAAAAATGACTGAGAAATTCATAAAACTTTTAAGCACATAGTTCTGTTCTTTGAATTAAAGAATAAACAAAGTTTAATCATTAATTTATTGATGATTCTTAAAATTTCTTAGACATCTGTGCATTAACTCTCCTTAGGGGACCAGGAATTCTCCAGTATTACCACCAGATGGCATGGGCTTGGAGACTCATCCCCTAAAAGTATGTTAAATCTTAGAGCCCAGGAGACCTCCATCCTACACCAAGAACTCCAGGCAACTAAGGAAATACTGAGAATGAGAAAAATAAATACCCCCCTGGGAAAAAGCACTCTGATTGGTTACCCAATACCAAACAGTCAACCCTGAAAAACATGTGCAAGGAACATCAAGCAAGTTGTATTTATGTATGTAGGGATATATGTGCATATAATTATACATGTATGTATGTAACAACAATTAATGAACAAAGAGACCACGGATTTGAAGGGAGGCAAGGGAAGGGGGAATTGTGCAATTTTATTATAATTAACACTGAAAAGAAAAATTTTAAAAAGCAATGTTAAACAAGACGCAAAATCCTGTGGGTATAGTGCAAATCAAAAAATTTATAATACCTTGAGTCAAAGGAAAAAAATGGAAGAATTAGTAAGGATTTTTTTCCTCATACCAGATTTAGCTTTCTTGGATGAAAATTTAGGATAGTAGAATTGTATAAATTAGCATATATGGGAATAAGGAAGAAAATTAGTGGTAAAAATAAAATGTTTTCCATTAAATTTATCTATTTTTACTATAATAAATATCACAACAGAATAGTAATAGGAAGAACTAAAGAAACTAAAACCCACGGGTCCCCTTTTGAATTCTACATAGGTATGTATAAATTACATACACATAAACCATCAGGAGCACACGCCTGCAAGTTAGATATAAAGTGAAGACACGAGGTGCTTGGAGTACACTCTGCGAGGCCTATGGAGTGGCAGGCAGGAGTAAATTAATCTCAATGATTGGAGACCATGACAGGGACACAGGACTGGTTTCCTGCTGGGTGGCATAGGGGAGATTAACAAGAACTCAAGAAACGCCATGGTCATTTCCAGTTCGATGAAACTGAAAACATTTTAGGCATTTTTCCAAACGGGGATGACTTTGGCATCATACTCATCAACATTGATAGTACATCGCAGAGAGGGGTGTGCTTGCCTTTGGTACCCACCAGTACTCCATTCCAGCCGATCTGTAGATCCCGTCTAAGGAGCATCCCAGTGACTCGGAAAAGACTCATCCCACCGATGAAGACCTCCACTATGGAGCCCAGCCCTTGACACCCCTCTCTCTACCAGGCCTCTCCTTGTTTGCCTTCCTCTCTTTAAGTTTCCAGCCTTGGTTTCCAGCCCCTCCCCCTCCTCTTCACTGAGAGACTCCTGAGTTGCTGGCGATCTGCTGTTGGGGTGCAGGCAGGCTAGGGAAAGAAAGCTCAGCCATCTTCCCTCTGCAGTCACCTCTTCCCTAGGCTGTCACACGGTGTCATTATTTGATATTAAAGGAATATTCTTCTCTCCGGGAAAAAGAAAACATGTGGACACCTAAACAATTAAAATGTCTTTCAATTGAGTTAACTAATTATAAATCACCATGCTAATTTTCACTACCATCATAGTTTCAGTTTTATTGAAAGGAAAAACATATATTATTCAACCACTGAAACTGCACAATTCAAAGCTTTCATACATAGAGCAGGTTGTAAGACCATGACCACCTTTTAATTTTAGAATATTTCTAACTCCTTAAAAAAATGCTTTCATGCCTATCCCCCCCACACACACCCTTGCACCATCCATTCACCTACTTTGTACATCTATGGGTTTTTATCTTGTGGAACTCTCACGTAAGTGAAATCATACAACGCATGGTCTTTTGGGGCTGGCTTCATTCACTTAGCATGTTGTCAAGGTTTGCCTATGTTGCATGTGACAACCTCACTCCTTTTCACAGCTGAAAACATTCTGTAATGCCTCTTCCATGCATTCAGCACTTGGTGGACATTTAGCTTGTTTCCACCTTTTTTGCTATCGTGAATAATGCTGTTGTGAGCATTAGCATTCAGCTATCTCTGTTCCCAGTTTTGGAATATATGCCTACGAGTAGAATCCATGAATTCTTGATCATTCTATACTGAAGTTTTAAGGAACTACCAAACAGGTCTTCATAGGCTCTCCACCATGCCACGGTCCCACCAGTGGTTTACAAGCAATTTTCTGGAGGGGACTGTGATTGTTTGTTTCTGGTATTTCAGAGGGAGAGTTGTGATTGCTTGGTTGTTCATTTGTTTGCTTTGAGAAAGGATCTCACTGAGTAGTGCTAGTTGGCCTGGAACTCCCTCTGTAGGCCAAGATGGCCTCGAACACACAGGTCAACCAGCATCTACCTCCTGAGTGCTAGGATTAAGTGTTCTACTGCATTCAATCTGTGTTTGTTTCTTATGATCAACCTCCAAGGTGTGAAATGGAGCCACACACTGCAGAGCGGCATTTAGGCTAACAATATTCACCCCATGTGTTGGTGGAGCCATAAAAATCATAATGAAGCTGAAAATTCTTTGTCCTCCAGTAGTGTTTTAGCCATTTGTAACAGCTTGGAGCAATGTATTACACAGATGCCTGCAGAATTACCAGAGTGAATGAACCCACTGCACTGGCCCATCCTGTAAAACTGCAGCATATACGATCACACGCAGTTCATACCTGATAATGAAAACAAACACCTTTATCACTGGTTTATGTGTTCAGTATGCTCTGCTTTCTGTATTAGTGCAGAGTGTATGCCTTCTATTTAAGTCCCTGAAAAACAAACAATGTGCTGTATAATAATAGCAGCAGCCCATACCAGTCTCATTTCCTGAGTCTCTCGATTGCATCAAGAAGCCATGTGGGGCAGCTGGCCCTACTATCTATGTTTATATAAACACACTGTGATGTTTGCACAACAAAATCAGCTAATAACAAGTTTCTCTTCGTCCATACCGGTTGATGACTGGTGCATGACAATGTGACACTAAGCCTTTAATCTGCATATCCCCAACAACACCTGATGATGTTAATCATATTTTCATATGGACTGTCTGTTTTCTATGAACAAATGCCTGTTTGAAGCCTTTGCTAACTTACTGTTGCATTGTCTTTTTAGTATGAAGTCCTCTATATAGTTTTATATGTCTCAAACCAGTACATAATTTGCAAATGTCTTTCTTGTTCCATGGCATATCTTTTCACTTCCTTTTGTTTGTTGATTGTCTTTGTTTTTCAAGACAGGATTTCTCTATGTAGCCCTGGTTGTCCTGGAACTCACTTTCAGACCAAGCTGGCCAGGAACTCAGTTCCACCTGCTTCGGCCTCCCAAGTGCTGGGAATAAAGCCATGTGCCTGGCTATAAAGATGCCTGGCTATCTTTTCATTTCTTAGTGGCACACTCTGTAGACAGACACCGAAAGAGTATTTTGTTTTGTTTCTGGGGACAGAAAAGGTGACTGGGTGGGAAGAGCACTTGCTGTGCAATGGACAAGAGTTCTGTTCCCAGCATCCACATAACAAGCCGGGTGTGCTACAAAAGCCTGTGACTCCAGCTCCGATGGATCTGACACCCTTTTCTGGCCTCCACAGGTGCACAGATGCATATACCCAGGCATACACATGCACATACATTAACACAAGTACACACACACACAAATATGTTAATTAGCCAGGTATAGTGGTACATGCCCTCATTCCAGCACTCAGAGACAAAAGCAGGTAAATCTGTTTGAGGTCAAGGCCAGCCAGGTCTACATAGCAAGTTCTAAACAAGCTGAGGCTATATAGTGAGACCCTGTCTCACCGTGTGTGTGTGTGTGTGTATGTGTGTGTGTGTAATTAAAATAAATCTTTTAAATTTCAGTTTGCTATTCTTTGTTTTGTCACTTTTTCTTTGGGTGTCATATAAAAGAAACTAACACTGAACCCAAAATCTTCCATTTTCTTTATTTTTTTTAAGTCTTCTGTAACTTTAAGAAAGGGCCTGGGTAGATGTCTCAGTAGCTAAAAGGGCTAGGAATACACATAAATAGAAATAATAAGCACATCTTTTTTTAAAATAAAGAACCAATAAAAAGGAAAGAAGGTAAAAATATTACAATGTATACTTAATAAGCTAGATGGTGTCCTTTGACACTTGGAACTCATGATATTCATCAAAGTGAGAATGAAAATCATAAGAAAAGACAATCTCCGTGGCCAATTTTATTTGACTTGTCACCAGTTTCCTAGCTGAGATTAGAATATGTTCATCAACAAAAGAAAACAGGGGTTCTAAGTGTGTTAACGCATCGTGTCATACTGTGGGTCCAGAACAAAAAGGAGACACGAGGGGCTACGACCAGAATTGAGTCAGGCCCTGCTAAAGAAAATAAATCTGGAGCATGACCAAGTCCACAGATAAATTTAACCAAATGGAGCAAATTCAACTAATAGATATTCTGAGCTGGAAAAGAGCTAAAATATAAATAAGGGTACTACTATACATGTTAAACAGCTTATTCCCACATTCTATAGTAATGTGTGTATGCCACATACATACATCCATATGAATGTGCAAATAAAGGGTTATAAAAGTACACGTTACTAGAAGCTGCCTGCTTCCAGAAAAGCTGCTAGAGGATGGAAGTGGTCAGAGAGAACTCGGGCTTTGTTTAAAATGGCTGATTTTTCAATGGCAAGAATATATTCATGAATAAGTTACATGACCACTATGGTTTGAAAGTATTCCTCAAGTCATGCATTAAAAACTTAATTATCAAAATCAATATTATTTGAGAGCTCAGACCTTTGGGAAGTGATTACATCATCAAGGCAAATCCCTCAGGAAGGGACTAAGGCATTCATGGCTTAATGAGCTATCCTGGGAGTGGCTTTATTATAAGATCCAGTTTATTCTCTCTTCCCTGCTCTGTACCATCATGCAATACCCACCTTCATGTTATGATGCAAGAAAAAGAGACCCTCACCCAATGCCATGCTCTGGAACTTCCCAGTCTCTAGAACTATGGGATAAATTACCCAGTCTATCCTATACAGTAATAAAAACAGAAGTAGAGAATGACTTAACTAAATATACTTCATTATTTAGAAAACTATTAATAAAAACTGGAAAGTACAATAATTTGGAAAAAACAAGGATATAGTTAGCCAGCTTATGAAGTATGGAAGGAATGGCTTAAGGCTTGCAAAAATATACTACCAAATTCTGACATAATGCTTTTTGCAAGGTCCTGATATCAGCAGTTCACTAAGATGAGAAGGCATAAGAGTTGCCTAAGTGATGTCACATGGGAAAACTGTAATAATTAGACAGTGGTAGATTTCTTTGGAGCTCAATTTCTCAGAAAAAAAATGAACTCTAAATTTTTCCTCCCACTTTGATAACCCTGAAAGGATGTCTCTGTCTGAAAGTTACAGAGGAAAGAAACTGACAAATATATTGATACAGATTCTTGTGTAAGGACTTAAGGTCTGGGGTGTCTCACATGAAATAAACTATCTGTGAACAAGCATGGAACAACAAAATGACAGGTAGCCTGTCAAACCACAGCCTAAAATTGAAATATCAAAAACTGTTTTAAGGACAAAGAGATGGTTCCATGGCTAAAAGCAAATGCTGCTCTTCCAGAAGACTCAAGTTCAGTTCCTATTACCTGGGTCCCAGGACCCTCATCAGATGGCTCACAACCACCTGTAATTTCAGCTCTAGGGATCTGTCTTCTTCTGACATCCAAGGACATTGTACTCATGGACACACACACACAGTCATATATGCATTCACACACAAAGATATACACACAATTTTAATTTTAAGAAATAAATCTTTCAAATATTTTCCATCTTGTCATTTCTTAATTACTTCACTCCAGCCCTAACCCTAACCTTACCCGCAGT
This sequence comes from Ellobius talpinus, assembly GCA_001685095.1. NCBI lineage: Eukaryota > Metazoa > Chordata > Mammalia > Rodentia > Cricetidae > Ellobius > Ellobius talpinus. Next base: position 7,361 of record LOJH01027838.1, read on the forward strand.
TCTGTATAACCCTAACCCTGAACTAACTGAAATTCCCATCACTAACTGAAATTCCCATCACCATGCCAAAAACTTTCCCAACCATCTTTTTGAACACTAATCACACTTTTGAACATTTTTAAAGGTAAGATAAGGGTGAAAAAAGAATAAAGAGAAAGTCATTTGTTTATGTGCCAAGTCTCTCAAAAAGCTTTCCAAATCATGACATAATCTAAAATGTTCTAAAAGTACAAGATAAGATTACATTTGTTTCCATGTGCCCTACAGAAACCCAGTGAAAAGTAGTCTAGTGGGGAGGGGGGATAGGGTACATGCTGAGGGCAACAGAATTTCCTGATGGTACTGGTCATGCTAGGACTCAAACCCTTCCTCCTTTCTACAGAGTCTCAGACAGAAACCGAAGAGGAGAATCTCAGTATGTTGGGAGATTGACCTGGAACAAGAAACTCTCCAGCATGAGAGCCTCTCTTCTTGTGTTCTTGTGGGGGCCACCAGTCCAAGGTGGTCTTATTCTCGGGAGGCCATATGGGCTATGAAGGACCCGAACTCACTGTCATATCAGGAAATAAAAGTTGGTGAAGTGGTCATTGGGGATGATTCAAGTTCTGGCACTAAATGTGAAAGTGTGGATTCTATTCTCAAAGTCACAGGAGGCTTCCCGGTCATCAGTGACATCCAAGTTGTTCTTTAGTACCCCTCCAAAGCCTGCCTCACTACCTCTTGAGGTCATGATGTTTAGCACCTTTCTCCCATGTAGCAAGACTGCACTCACTGATGTACTAGGGATGGGTACACAAAAAGCCAAGTCACTGAGTTTCCCACGCAGCTCTAGAATGGTCTGGCCCACCAGCCTTAGTAACACCAATAGGTACATGGATAATTTTTTGGTAACATATTAGCTATTGTGCTACATTTTCCAAGGGCAGCCTACCCACAGTCTTCAGGGTGACAATGATATCATATATTGAGGTCATGAATCCCTCTACAGTGCCTACTTTGTCACCATGAGCGACCTTGGCTAGAAGAGCTATGTGGCTAGGGGTACTGAAGACATTACAGATGATCTGGAAGGAGTTATTATATTTCTTTCACACTTCAAAAATGTGGAGGCATTGGCAGAAGGAACAAAGATGACTCTTGTGGCTTCAAGTGATCCCTAGATTTCCCCATGGTGAAGAAGATCCCAGTGGACCCCTCAGTGTGGACAGCTCCAGCATTACCCTACTTGATCCCCGTGGGACCTTGCTCCCGGAAGATGGAATAGGACTTCCCTTTCACAACAAAATTCCCATTCTCAGCCTTCACAGTATCATTGAAATGTCCTTGAATTGAATCACACTGGAACACGTAGACAAGGTAGCTGAAATTAAGAAAAAAAAAGTCAACGATTTTGACAAGTCAACTTTGCCAGAGCTAAAAGCACCCTTGGTGACCAGATGCCCAATACAGTCAAATCTGGCCTTTGTCATCATGTCTGAGACACAACCAGCACCAAATGAGAGGATGTGGTTATCTGTCAAGCAGGACAAGCAGGGAACTAGAGGCAAGATTTGTGGCACCCTTGTGTTGATAAAAAAAAAAAGGTCAATCCTTCTCAGAAACACATGAATTACTAGAAAAATCTCCAGATTACCGATAAGGAAAGATGGAAAAGGGAAGTTTCCCGTGTGATTCTCATTTCTTCTGTCTTTAAAGATAAAACACAAATAAATAATTAAAGGCATCAATTTAAACCACGAGCACTCTGTTTTCCAGTGTGCTTTTGTATACATTCCTGAGTGACTGCACATAGAGTGAATGGACTTCTGATTGATTTTCCATTAATAACTACAGATGTGCACACATCCATCCATTCTTTCAGACTATGCCTCGGGGTCCAATAACATCCATTTGCACAATGGTCAGAGACAGAAGTGGTGCTGCAGGCCCTAGGCAAGTGGAGCTAATTGAACTGTATGTGAACTGAACACATGACCTTGGCCTCTGCTAAGCTGCAACAGCAGAGTTTAAGACTCAACCGAAACTTGCGCAAATAAAAGTACCGTTGAAGAATAACAATGATTTGAAAAGTAAATGTAAATTATTGGAAACTTGGACAGAAAATAATAGAATTGACAATAGATGCCGATTCTTGAATCACATTCAAAGTAATTGTAATTATTGTTTTAAATTTCCAATAGTTGTTGGTGGGATGCATTTGAAGGTTCTTTTAAATAAAAAAATTTCTGTAGGAGTATTTAAAAGTCTTTTGAAAGATAATCTATGAAAAAATCAGTACACAAAATCCTGCAAGTTAGAAATTCGTTGCTATGGAAACTATAATAACCTATTAGTGATAAATGGTTACATTATGAAAGGGAAAAGTTCACAAGTGATAGGAGGTTAGTCACTAGTTCCTGTATGTGCTGATTCTGAAATAAAATAAAAGCAACTAACAGAGCTCAACACAAACTCCTGGTGATGGGGAAGCTCTGTCAACCAATCATATCTAGTTAAGGCATGGCTACCTGGGACCCAGGAAGAAAAACTGGGAGGACCCAGGTGTGTGCTCTCTCTCTCGCTCTCGCTCTCTGCCTGGTCCCCACTGGATAGATAGGAAGTCGGACCTCCCACTCTTGTAGTGTGAGTTTCCCCCTCATAACCATTAAAATATAATTGTTAATCTTGAGCTGGCCTGGTTATTTATCGTACCGACCTAATTCACAACATCCTAGCGACATGGACATCTTTCAGTAGGTGAATGGAAGAGTCAGACTAAGCATGAGGGAGGAACTTCAATGGCTAACATATTGATAAACTATATAACACAATACCCAGTATTCAGTCAAAGATCAACCTATAGGTTTCTTGGAGGGGATTTTTAAGTTATAATGACTTAAGGCTTAGACCTTACAGTAGACTTAGAGTCAAGCAGGTTATCTTCTACAGAGATGGTAAGTGTCAGCTTATTAGCTGAAGATCTTCTGAGAACAGACTGAACAGTGCACAGAGGAAGAGGAAATTTTGCTTCCTATCTGTAATCAATCTAAAACTGAGGAGGCTCTTCTCTGCTTCTTAGCCTGCTAAACTGTCCAGTGATCCTTGACCAGCTCGTGTGATTGTGGCAGTTGACAAGTACAAACATACAGGAACCAATTTATGCCCTATTAATTCTTTTTATCTGGAACACATTAACTAATGTCTACAAAGTAGATTTCCTCCTAATAAAAATATAAATATATGTTCTGCTGTTACTTTTAAATATATCCATCTTCATGAAAAAGGTAAAGGAAAAGTAGATTCATTTACTCAACAGTGCCAAAGTATACATCAGGCTTTTATGTTGGTGGCAACCACCATTGAGAGCAACTAATTTAATCTCCTTGTTCAACTAATAATTTGCATATAATTATCTTCCCCTGGAGATTTTACTGTTAAGAATTAGTCACCACACTGACAATCACAAACTTTAAATCTGCTGGATGGCTAAAGTTTTCACTGTATATTAATACACTGGGTCTGTTACATTTACAGTGACACCATGAGTCTAATAGATGTGAATCTATCCTCTTCAGCCCGAATCCTCAGAAAATGGCTTTCTCTTAAGGGAAAGAAGGTAGTTCATTAGTTAAAGGATTCAGAGGAAAGGCAGAAGAAATGAATCATTGTAGCATGATTAAAAAAACGTAGAAATAGATGTTGGGGTTCAACCTTAAGGTCAGAAAAGCAAAGCAACCAGCCACTGGCTCTTATCTCTACCTCAGTCTGAAATGGTGATCCTCAGAATGAGACTGACTGAGAGCTGTCTCCTCCCCTTTTATGTTCCTTTCTAGGGCTGAGATTAAAGGCATGCACCACTGGGATTAAAAGCATGCACCACCTGGTTTCTATGGCAACTAGTGTGGCTACTGGGATTAAAGGTGTGTGTCACCACTACCTGGTCTGTATGGCTGACCAGTGCAGCTGTTTACTCTTTGATCTTCAGGCAAGCTTTATTTATTAAAATACAAAAGAAGTATCACTACAAGCCATTGTCTTAGTTACTTTTCTATTTCTGAGACAAAACCTGATGATCAAGGCAACTTTTTGCTTGTTTGTTTGCTTTTCGAGTCAGGGTTTCTCTGTGTAGCCTTGGCTGTCCTGGAACTCAATCTGTAGACCAGGCTGGCCTTACACTCAGAGATTTGCCTGTTTCTGCCTCCTGAGTGCTAGGATTAAAGGTATGCACTACTACACCTGGCATCAAGGCAATTTATAAAAGAAAGTTTACAGTTTCAGAGGGTTAGTGTCCAAGATGACAGAGCAAAAGCTTGATGATGGGAACAGTTGGGAATTCACATGTTGACTCACAAGAGGCACACTGGAGATGGCAGATGTCTTTTGAAATCTCAAAGCCCACCCCCAATGATAGACACACCTCCTCCAACAAGGCCACACCTCCTAATCCTTCCCATGCAGTTCTACCAGCTGAGAGCCAAGTATCCACACATATGAGTCTATGGGAGCTGTTCTCATTCAAACCACCGCAGAAACACATGACCGAAGTCAGAGATCCACATGATCATCTCATGTGAACAGAGGAGAAGCCAATCACTCGAGCAAGGTTGTGAGAGATGCTGGGAGGGAGTGGGTTCGCTGGAGTTAGTTCATTCTCTGATTGCAATGATGAGATGCTTGTACTACATCCCGAAGCCAGAGAGAATGGAATACACATGGCATGAAGGCAGCAGAGGGGGCTATTTGGGTGGAAGGAGAAGTGTAAGAACTGCAGCAGGGGGTGAATGAAAACCAAGTGTTGTGTCACATACATATGAAAATGCCATGTTACCCATGACTTTCTATAATGACTTAAAAGAGAAAAAGGAAATTTAAAAGAGAGAGAACAATAATTTCCCTAGGAAGGTGTTGAACATTATAGGGAGTTATGTTCACCCTCTTACTAGTCACAAAAGAGTTCAGAAAACATAGAAGGAATGCGGAATCAAAGTAAAAATGAACCAGGCAGCAGGCTGTCTCCAATCTGTTGGGTGTTATATTTAGCATATTTTATAATTAACTGAGCTGTGTGATAAAATTGTTTTCAGAGCATGAACAACTACTTAGTTTTCCTAATAAGACTGTGTAGCGCTCCCCATATTATCTGCCAGCTGTTACCACACTAACAATGCTGGGTCCCAGAGAAAAGCTTGGCTGTTTTTCACTATTTTCCTGTATTAAAAGGCTTTAATGATGTGGGTACAATTTTACTGAGACAATATTTTTAATTCTGAACCTGCACATTGAATAATCTCAAGCTATGTTGATAACTGGCACCTTAGATCTATGTTACAGCTTACTCCCAACAAGGGTAACTGATGTATATTTAGTATCTTGTATTAGAATGCCCATACATTTACTTTTATTCATAAAACCATAGAATTCTGAAATAAGATACAAAGCTGTGAAAGAAAATATATTGTAAGTTCTCAAAATTCCAATTCTATCTCATCATTTTCCACTCAAAGAGGACTTAAGCCATCACCTACCTCATGGTTTTCATGCATGAGAGTTTAATAAACATGCAAGTTCCAAGGCTCGGTGGGTTCAGCAAGGCTCAGGGATCTACATTTAAAATAAGAAGTTAGGATGGTCCTTGAACTTCAGGTTGAAAATTACCAGTTTGTACCTTATGTACACACCATAGAATTTAGCCTCAGAGAGGATAAATGGCTTGCCCAAACCACACAGCTAAATGCTGACAGTCAGGTAGAACTGGTGCTGTCTCTCTGTTCTGTATTTACACTCTCAGCCCTGATGGATCAAAATAAATAAGTAAGTAAGGGCTGAGGATCAGTTCAGAGGCTAGGCTATACATCTGTCCAGCATCTGCAAAGTCTTAGGTACAATCCCAACACTGGGTTAAGAAGAAGAAAAGATGGAGAAAGAAAAGTCAGAGGAGGAGGATCAAGAAGAGGACAGAGATGGGGAGGGTAGGGGATAGTAAACTGCCTTGCTTGGGAATGCACAGTCAGGAGGCAAAATTAGGAATTAGTGGACAAAAATACAGGGATAGTGGAAGGGGCTGCCAAGACAAAGGGCATGTGGCTCCCACTAGGGTGCTGGTCACATTGTACCTCTGGGTTTGTGTGAAGGTTAAGTTTGGAAGATTTTACGTGTATTAAGAGCTCTAGAGATAGCTCAGTGGTTAACCACACATACTGCTCCTCCAGAGATCTGAACTGGATCATACACCCACACCAGGGAGCTCACAACTGTCTCTAGTTCCATCTCCAGGGAATCTGATACTTTGGGCCTCTGTGGGCACAGGAATAATGTGCACAAATCCACACACAAATGCATACACAAACACATAATTTAAAAAACATAAATCTTTAAAATGTTTTTAAAAGATAAATATAGTATATTATCCAAAGATATTATTATCAGGCATCCCTATTTTAGACATGAGCATGGTCTCTCCACATGGCCTAGTAAACTAACAAGAGTGCAGCTGTGCATCAGGTCTTTGTAAATATTTACCCATGTCCTGGCTCAGAGGACTCACACCCCAAGGCTGTTGTGAAGTCTAATTGGGAAACATTTGATCAGATGTTGCCAAGATCCATTCAACATTAACTATACCATCAACCTAGTTCCAGATGACTGACAGGTTCAGCCCTGGTCATGTCAAATCATCAGTCTGAAAAGAGTTAAGTTTTCTCGTTCCAGCAATGTTTTCAGATATGGTCTCTATAGTTTCCCAACCACAAATAGAGAAATAACACACTTCCTAAAGGGAAAGAAAAGTGAGCTTCTGATTTTCACTGGGGTACAGATTGCCATTTTTGTCATGGGGAGAATATGTCTCAATCTTTGATTATCTGTGCTTGACCTAGAAACCAAACTGAAATGTTAACCAAGATACTAAACATGAAAACAACTATGGTTTATCATTCATTACTGGAACTGGCTAGTGCTCCATGGACACCAAAAGAAGCTGTTTTGAATGACGGGTATGTATGTGTAACAACACTAAAGTTACAGAACAATCATAAATCTAAAGGGGTTTTTTTAATTTTGGTATTTTGAGGCAGGGTTTAACGGTCCTTACTGTCCTGGAACTCACTCTGTAGACCAGGCTGGCCTTGTACTCACAGAGATCCACCTGCCTTTGCCTCCCAAGTGCTGGGATTAAAGGCGTGCACCACCATCAAGCCTTTATTTTTTTAAGTATAATTTATTTATTTCATTCATGAGCATTGATTGTGTTTTGCCTTTATGTATGTTTGTATGAAGGTGTCTGATCCCCTGGAGATGGAGTTATAGGCAATTGTGAACTTCACATGGGTGCAAGGAATTGAACCCGGGTCCTCTGAAAGAGTAGTCAGTACTCCTAACTCCTGAGCCTTCTCTCCAGCCTTCTAGACTGAGCATAGATTTTCTTTTCTTCTCAGGTATGAGACAGGTGTTGTTGAACTATTTCAACTATATCGCATAAGTTAATTTCACAAATCCTTTCCTTTATGTCTTGTGTGGATGTCTGTGAATACATATATTCAACTGATTCCATATCTCTACAGAACCCTGATTAATGCAGCCACCGAAAGCAATATGCAGATTCAACGCAATTCTCATCAAAATTCTAACACCATTCTTCACAAAAACACAGTCCTAAAGTTCATGTGGAAGCAGAGAAAAGTCTGCATAGCCTTTTTTGGTGGCATTTGCCAATAGTGTAGCACTGGAAAAGAGAGGAGGTAAGGAGGGGCAGTCTCTGGAGTTTGCTGGTCATCCAGCCTCTTTACAATTGCTGAGCTCTAGATTTCGAGAAAGACCCTGTCTCATTAATCAATAAGTCAATCAACAAATCAATAAATGGAAAAGTAGCAAAGGAACCGAACTGATGGTATAGCCGTAAGAATACTAAGCAAAAAGAGCAATACTGGAGGTACCACCATACCTGATTTCAAGGTATATTACAGAATCACATTCATAAAAACAGCATGAAACTGCTACAAAAACAGATTTGTAGAACCATGAAACAGAATGAGGACTTAGTTAGAGTTTCTATTGCTGTGATGAAAGGCCATAACCAAAAAGCAAGTTGGGGAGGAACGGGTTTGTTCAGCTTACACTTCCACAGTTCACTTCATCAATGAAGGAAGTCAGAACAGGAACTCAAACAGAGCAGAATCCTGGATGCAAGAGCTTCTGCAGAGGCCATGTGAGGGTGATGCTTACTGACTTGCTTCCCATGGCTTGTTCAGCCTGCTTTGTTACAGAACTAAGGACCACCAGCCCAGGGATGGCACCACCTACAATGGGCTGGGCCCTCCCTCACTGATCAGTAATTGAGACAATGCCTTACAGCTGGATCTCATGGAGTCACTTCCTCAGCGAAGGTTCCTTCTTCTCTGATGACTCTATATTGTCAAGTTGATGCAAAAATAGCCAGTATAAGGACCTACTTATAAACCTACCCAGCTATGGCTACCTGCTTTGTTTTGTTTTAACAATGTGAAAAAATATATACACCGGAATAAATAACAGACTCTTCAACAAAAGGTGCTGGAAAATCTTTGTATCCATGTGGAGAAAACTGAAAGCAGAGCTGGAAAGATGGTTCTGTTGGTGATGTGCTTGCTACACCAGCATGAGGGCCTGGCACCAATATTCAACATGATGGCATTTGCCAGTAGTGCAGCTCCAGAAAAGTGAGGAGGTGGAGAGAGATCATCTCTGGAGTTCACTGGTCATCCAGGTTCTCTACAGTTGTTGAGCTTAGGGTTCAGAGAAAGACCCTGTCTCATAAACCAACCAATCAATCGGCCAATCAATCAATCAATAAAGGGGGGAGGAACAAAGGAACATAACCGATGCTGACTTCTGGGCACACATATGCCTTGCTTCTGGGCCTCCACAGGCACGCATATGCTTGCACACCCACACATATGTGCATGCACATAAACAGACACATGTGTATAATGTACCCAAGACAATTAAACTAGATCCCTAGCTCTCACCCTACTCAAAAATCAGCTCCAAATGTATTAGAGACCTTAATATAAGATCTGAATCCTAAAACTTTCGTTATCCCTGACAGTGACTCTGATCTCAAGTGAGTACTCCCAGGTTGGCGGAAAGTGGTACCTACTGGTATTGAAGACTGACAGTGTCAGCACAAAGTTTTGTTGTGGTGGTGATGTTTTTGACCAATGATGGGTACTAGGAAAAATTTTAAAAGAGTACATTTACTTTGTTAAAAAAAATACAAAGAATTTTCTTTACTTGCTTAGTTGAAACTATTCAGTTTAGGATAGAAATACCCTAAACCAGGAAGATGGATTATGGTAACTCTCCTTTGCAGCATGGCAAAACAAAGAGGACAGAAACAGACCAGGGACAAAGACCTTTGTGAAGAAGTCCCAGCTACCAGTGCAGCAAAGCTCAGAGTACTCTCGCTACCTCCCCTTCTGGAGAAGATGCTAAGAAGCTCTGGAGCGCTAGCTCTGCTCCTTCTGTTCTGAGTAGTATAAGGAAGTTCAGGATCAGCTTCCATGGCCTCCCATGACAAGAACTGTTGGAAAGGTCCCTCCCTTAATAGTCACGCTCCCTCTGCTACATCTACGGTGAGAGAGCAGAAAAGCACTGGCCCGAAGAACAGATGGGTAAGCTCCTAGGGGAGGACTGTGGGACATGAAGGTATCTTTATATGCCTACAGATATAAACCATTAATTTACTCATGTTTTCACTAAATGCCTCCAGGTTGCTTTCCACAAAGAATAAAAATAATGTTTGTTCGTTTTTACTTCATTTAGAGTATGCAAACACCCAGTGAGAGCTTCTTAGCATTTCCCATGACCAGGATAAAGCATTTAAACCTTCCAGACAACTGCACTGGAATCATGACTTAGTGACAAAGCACGTGATTGGCATGTGGGACTCCTTGATTAAATCATCAGCCACACGAATAAAAACTGATAATATTCACACTGAAATAATGTAAAAGAAACTCCCTGTGTTACATAAATTCTTACACTTTTCATCTCCTCTCTTTTGAGAAGAAGGTCATTTAGATTCATTTACTGTATTTGTTCCCTGGTGTGGTTACCAAGATAAGGTAGAAAGATGCTGTGATGGCAGCTGCTGGAAGCATAAACTCTTGGTAGTGTTCCTTCCATTGTTAACATAAGCTAGCAATGTAGACCAGGATGGTGCAGTTAGTGCTGTGTGTTACAGAATGGTATCATTTGTTCAACTTCCTCCTACTGTAAGAAACTGATGTGGAAATCATTCTTTGGAGCATGGAAACCATAAGTCAACATACCCCATATTATTAAAAAGGAAATGAGGTGCAAAAGATATAGTTAAGAGGGAGAGAGCAGACCTAGAATGTGCACAAAGCCCTGTTTGATCCTTAGTACTGCCAAAAGCAAAAGAGAGAGAAAAGGGAAAAGAGGAATTGATTTAGCTGTCTCCAGTGAGCTTGCTATAATGAACTGTGACAAGATGGCCACCTTTAAATGGGAGATACTTAAAGATAACAGTGATAGAGTATGAAAAAACTGTCATAGCCAGAACCTGGAAACAACCTGAATGCCCCTCGACCGAAGAATGGAT
>LOJH01027841.1:0-17938 GCA_001685095.1 Ellobius talpinus
TGGGAGGAGGGGAGGAAGTGTAAATTTTTGAATGGAAAAATAAATAAAAAAATAAATAAATACAAAAAAAGAAATTCTTGTAGAATTCTGAGATTCTGAGCTGAAACCATCTGGCCCTGGGCTTTTTTGGTGAGTGACTTTTGATGACTGTTTCTATCTTTTTAGCAGTTATAGGTCTATTTAATTTGCTTATCTAGTCCTGATTTAATTTTGGTAAGTGATTTTTACCCAGAAAATTGTATTTCCCTTAAGTTTTTCAATTTTGTGGAGTACAGAAATATGACCTAATGATTCTCTGGATTTCCTCCATTATTTGTTATTTCCCCCTTTTCATTCCTGATTTTGTTAATTTGGATATTTTTTCCTCTGCATTTTGGTTAGTTTGGATAAAGGTTAGCCTATTTTGTTGATTTTCTTGAAGAACCAACTCTTTGTCTCTTTGATTCTTTGTATTGCTTTCTTTAAAAAAAATATAATCTAAGGCTGTGATATGGCTCAGCAGATAAAGGTATATGCTGTCAAACTTGATGACTTGAATTTGATACCCAGAACCCACATGGTAGAAGAATTGACTCACACTAGTTGCCCTCAAACATTAACAATATGGGTTGTGGCAACCCCCTCAATTCAAAAGAAGTGTTTCCTATAGCTTTTATCCAATTAATTTTGATTTCACCAGAACCAACATCCCATTCCAGGAAAGCCAATGAATCATTTCTAATTGTTCATTTCAAACCATAGTCCTTTAGCCCTGGTGGTATGTGCAGCTATCCATGAAAAAGAAATGCATCCAGATATTTGGGACTTTGCTAACTAGTTTAAAATTCATAAATACCAACAAAAAGTGGATTTGCAATTTTTAAGAAAATTTCTGTATACTTCTGCCATTTACATGGATCCAAGATGGAAAAGAATTAAAATAGCAAATGGAGTTCTGTGAACTGTTATTTTTCTTCTAATTAACTATCAACATTACAATATTATCATCACAAATGTGTAAAGTTTTCTACAATTGCTTTCAAATATTTGGTGAGAATATACAAATATACCACCAATTCTCAGCTAATGTGAGGAAGTCATCATTAGTATAAAACATTTTCTCTAATGCTCAAAAAGCATTTTGCACAACTTCTCAAATTTTGTTAAATCTAAACTATACATAAATAAAAGAACCCAAAGTAACTAAAGTTAGATCCAGTTTCACCAAACAGAAAACTAAGTCTCCCCATAGCTAGCATGGTTTAACCTTTAACCTGAGGATCTGTGTAAGCAAACAGATTTGTTTGTTGGTGGCTGCAAAATAAGAATATTTCTTTTTTGGAGTATAACAAAAGTTTATTTATTTGGAATAAACTCTCAGAACAGGTAGTGATCCATAGTCCTCTGCATGTTCTGGGAACTAGAACAGAATCCAGCAGCTAAGAGGGCCACACATGCTTTTCATATGCATTTGTAGTATATGAAACCATGCCCACAATGGGCTGGTATTTTAAAGGCTATTGGCTGAAGGAATTTCCACAACACCTCCCCCTTTTGTCTAAATAAGAGAGTTCTAAGCCTAATATAAAACTACATAAAATAACAATAAATATCAATTATTGTCCAGGAAAAAGAAGAGGCAAAATCTTATATAAAAATTAGAATTACAACCAACATGAACAACATCAAAGAAACATATGCTAAAAGTTTCAATAGTTACCTTGTCCTAAGGAGTTTAAGTCTTATATTAAAAATGGCTTGCCTAAATCATGAGAAGAAAGTAACTATGACTATATAGTCTTCAAACCCATCAAAGATCTGAGAAGGGAAATAATATTACTTGAGTGAACAGAAAGCACAATCAAGTAACTTCCAAAAGGTGAAAGAAATGACAAAGACAACCAGGTACCTGATCAGCCACCCAAAGTCTCATTTGCAATATTGGGGCAACCAACTTTGGCTAAGGCCTACAGTATCTGACAGACCATTTAACGAGGAAAGAAATTTTGAAAAACTGTTATAACCTGTCATGTCAAGGTTTGGCAGTCTTTTTACTTTTATCATGCTTGTCCAGCCTGGACACCATGTATTTTGTCAGTGGTTGAGGCAGGGGAAGTTTTTTGCCCAAAGGCCAGTTCTTCCAAGAAGAAAACAAGCTCCAAGTGGAGTGGTTTTGGTGCCCAACATTCTCTCAGGAAAGAAAATTAGCAATCAACCTACCTCGGGGACCACCAATACCACTCTTGGGCATATACTCAATCATGCTACAAAGGCATATATTTAACTATGTTCATGGTAACATTATTTGTAATAGCGAGAACCTGGATGCAACCTAGATACCCCTCAACCAAAGAATGGATATATGAAAATGTGGCACATTTATACATTAGAGTAGTACTTAGCTATAAAAAACAATGACATCTTGAATTTTGCATGCAAATGGTTGGAATTAGAAAACACTATCCTGAGTGAGATAACCCAGACCCCAAAAAATGAATATGGTATGTACTCACTCATAAGTGAATACTAGCTATAAACAAAGGATATTAAGCCTATAGTTCATGATCCTAGAGAAGCTAAGTAATAAGGTGATCCCTAAGAATAACATATACAGATCCACCTGCAAAGTTGAAACAAAGAAGATCACCTGACAAAATTGGGAGCATGAGGGTGGGAGAAGAGAGGGCAGAAGGGGAAGAGGTAGGGTCAAGGGGATGGGGAAGGAGAACTTGAGGGAATGAGATAATCAAAAAGAAGGAAGGACGGATATGAGAGTAAGGAAGGAGATACATTCATTGAGGGAGCCATTATAGGGCTAACAAGAAACCTGATTCTAGCGAAATTCCCAAGAATCCACAAGGATTACCCCAGGTAAGACCCTAAGCAATAGAGGAGAGAGGGGCTGATTTTGACTTGCCCTGTAGTCAGACTGGTCAATGTCTAAATATCAAAATAGAATCTTCATGCAGCAACTGATGGAAACAGAGGCAGAGACCCGCATCAGAGCACTGGACTGAGCTCCCAAAGTCCAGTTAAAGAGTGGGAGGAATGAGAATATGAGCAAAAAGGACAAGACCATGATAGGTACACCCACAGAAACAGTCTACCTGAGCTAATGGAAGCTCACAAACTCCAGCTGGACTGGGAAGGAAAAGCACAGGACCAAACTAGTACCGCTGATTGTGGTTGATAGTTGCATGGCTGGGGCAGACTGAAGGGCCACTGGCAGTGGCACCGGGATTCATCCCTGCTGGTTGTACTGGCTTTTTTTTGGAACCTATTCTCTTTGGATAGACACCTTGATCAGCCTAGATACAGTAGGGAGGGCCTTGGACCTTCCTCAAAGCAGTGTGCCTTACCCTCTCTGAGGACTGGATCAGGGTATGTGGAGGGAATGGGAGAAGGGGAGGGAGTAGGAACTTGGATTAGTATGTATAATGAAAAATAGATAGTTTGTGTTCTTTTTAAATAAACAAATACGGGAAAAATATTTATAACAGCAAGCTTTACAAAACAAGGTCGTGGTTTCTGTTACCCTTCCCTCTCTGGATATCCCCTACCTTCAGAGCAAAGAAAGATTTTATATTCAACAATGCAGGTTGTAGAATGTACTCAGGGCTTTGCCTAGTTTTGATTTCTTCAGAAGTCCCTTTGTTTACTAAGTGTTTAGAATATATAATGTGTGTGTATTCAAATGTGTGTGTTTGCATGTGTGTGCATGTAGATGTGGAAGTAGGTGGGGATATGTCAGTAATTCATAAATTTTCATGAACTGTTTAGAGAAATTTACCAAGAAACAGTTTTAAAATTCATTTTAAAGGTACCTGATACGCAGCAATTATCCTAGCACTTGGGCTCAGAGACAGGAGCATCTGAAATTCCAAAACTCTGTCTCAAAAAAGATAATAAATATAATACAGTAACTATCAATAATCATTTTAGATGTTTCATTTTATATGAATTAATTTTGGCAAAGAGTTTTTAAATTACTTTTCTTATAATTTAAAACAATTATGGCACCACCCACTCTCCTCATATATTTAGGCACTGAGATACAAGTTTTTAAAGATATATGAAAGATGCAATTTTTCTCATACTCACCACCACATTTATTTTTATTTATGTCTGAAATCTACCACAAATTTAATCATCTGAGAAAAAGGTCTCCTACATAGATGTGAGAAAATATTAAACATATCCCTTAAGAAAAATAATGATGCCAACTGACATAAAAAATTACTAAATGCAATTATCTTATATTTTAGGAAGCTCAGTATATTGAAATGGCTCCTGCTCTGGAAATCAAAATATTAAGAATCATAAGCAATACATAATTTTGCAGTTCAGAAGCATCCAGGGCAACTCAGGTGATTTAATGAATTAGACTGTAAAGTGATTCCAAATCCTGACTGTCAGAAAGACAGGAAATGAGACACAAATTCTCACCAGGAATGTAAGTCACTGAGGTGCTAGACAAAGAAGATGACTTTTACATAGCTCTGCAGGAGTTAGCAAACATGAGAAGATAAAAATGATGGTTCATTTATTTTATTTAATGCCTAAACACTCTAGAACAAAAATAGACTGTCAAAAAGTAATTTCTAATGGAAAGATGACTCATAATCATGGGATTAATTAAGATAGCAATGAGTCTAATGGCAGACTTATTGTCTTAGTTCTGGTTTGAATAACATAACACCATGGACTGAGTTTCTTGAGCAATACTTTCTTACAGATGTGAGTAGAACTACCATGTTAGCATGCTAGCATGGTCAGGGGCAGATGAGGGTCCTACCTAGAGTCAGACCCATTTTCATTGAGTACTCATGTGAGTCCAATTAGCCCTCTTCATCTCTTTCTTTTCTTAGGGCAGCAGTTCTATTGGATCAGGTCTCCACCAAACGACCACATCTAACCTTAATTACTTTTAAAAATACCTTATCTCAAAAACTGTGGGAGGTTGGAACTTAAGATGAATTTGGAATGAGGGGACACTCAAATTGTAGAGAATTAGGGTACAACAGATGCTGGCAACCAAAGAAGAATTTTAAGTGAATAGATATCCACTTGCCTACGAATTTTCAAGATGAAGCTAAGGTATAGAAATTATATTGCTGCCAGGCGGTGGGGGTGCACAACTTTAATCCCAGCACTCAGTAGGCAGAGGCAGGTAGGTGAGTTTGAGGCCAGCCTGGCCTACAAGAGCTAGTTCCAGGACAGGCTCCAAAGCTGCAGAGAAACCATGTTTCATAAAACCAAAAAAAATGATATTGCTATGTAAATAAATCTATCTACACAATTTTCCAGAAAATGAAAACTGAACTTCAAATCTTTTAGGCAAACTGCTATATGATTGAAAATAAAATTAAATACTTATAAAATAACTGTATCTATTGTTCTAAGTACAGCAAATATAGTAGAAATAATTCAAACACGGATGCTAAAAATATCATTAAAAATTTAGAAAAATGATAGTGGGGTTCCTGCACCAAAATTTGAAGAGAGGAAGGAAACACAGAAACTAGAAAGTATAATCCTTGTCATTTAACCCTTTCATTAATAAGTATTTATAATTATTTAGCAGCTGCAGTAGAACTCAAAAACTTTCAACAGCAGATTTATTTAGAATAAGAAAAAAACACTCTAGATAATGCAAACAGGTAAGCATGAGACACAAAACATTTATATCAATGTGAAAACACACTGATTGTTACATATTTTAAAGAGATACACCATGTTACAGGGAAAAAAATGACTAAGAGACATTGTCTGTTAATTTCTTTTGTCATTGACCACCATAGATTAAGCTAGATATCAAAAACAACAAAATAAGAGAAAACTTACAAATTTATAACTTACAATTTATAATTTTATATAATTTAAATCTCTCTAATGAATGTAAAATGGGTCAAGTAAAGAAGGAAATGAAATAACTTCTAGAATATATTGAACTGAATATACAACATACCTAAGGGGAAACAATGAGAGCAGTGCTAAAGTTCAGAGAATTAAGTGCCTATATGGAAAAATTGGAAAGGTCTCATACTAGTAACTTAACAACACACTTGAAAGTTCTAGAACAATGATTCTCAACTTTTAGGTCATGGTCCATTCATGGGGTTCATATCAGATATACTTCACATTAGACATTTACATTATGATTCTTAATAGTAACAAAATTATAGTTATGAAAAAAACAACAAAAATGATTTTATGGTTGGGATCATTACAGCATGAGGAGCTGTATTAAAGTGTTACATCATTAGGAAGGTTTAGAACCACTGTTCCAGAAGACAAAGAAGCAAACATACCCAAAAGGAATGGAAGACAACATATTATCAATCTGAGGACTAGAATCAAAACATAGAAACAAAGAAAACAAATAAGAATGATATAAATGATCAATGAAATTGATTGACTGAAATGCACAAGTTGGTTCTTTGAAAACACCAAAAAGAAAAAAAGAAACATACCCAAACTGACTAAAAGAGAAGGAAAGGATATCAAAATTAACAAAACCAGAAATGAAAGAGGAAACATAACAAAAACCATCAAGGAGATCGAGAGAATCATCAGGATATATTTCAAAATCTAAATGAACTGGACAATTTTCTCGATAGTTACCACATATCAAAGTTAAATCAAGATCAGATAAACAACTTAAATAGATCAATAACCCCCACTAAAATAGAAGGTGTCATTTAAAGTCTTCCAACCAAAAATAGCCCAGGGCCAGATGGTTTTACACAGAATTCTAACAGACTTCCAAACAAGAGTTAATGCCAGTACTCAACAGCTTATCCCACAAAATAGAAAGAGATGGAACATTTCTCAATTCATTTTATGAGGTCAATGTTGCCCTAATATCAAAACCAAATAAGGACTCAACAAAGAAAGAAAATTACAGACCAATTTTTTCACATGAATAGTGATCCAAAAATACTCAATAAAATAATTGCAAAGTGACTCAAAGAACACACCAAAATGTTATCTACCATGATCAAGTAGCCTTTATCTCAGAGATAGATAGTTCAACATAGAAAAATCAGTAAATATAATCCACAGTATATATAAATTGAAAGAAAAAAGATCACATGGTCATTTAATTAGATGATTAAAAAGCCTTTAACAAGATCTAACACCCCCTCATAATAAAAGTCCTTGTGAGATTAGGGATACAAGGGACATATGTAAGCATAGTAAAGGCAACTTTCAACAAGCCTATAGCCAACATCAAATTAAGTAGAGAGAAACTCAAATCAGTTCTCATAAAATTAGTAAGAAGACAAGCTCTCCACTTTCTTCATCATGAAATTTGAAGGCAAATAGATCTAACAAAAAAAATTAATCTTGAATGGGGTAACCCAGACCAAGAAAGTCAAACATCATATGTACTCCCTCATAAGAGGATATTAGTTGTAAAGTAAAAGATAACCATACAGTCTACAGATCCAGAGAAGCTAGGTGACAAGGAGGCCTAAAGGAGTAACACTTTGATCTCCCTGAGAAGAGGAAATAGAGAGAAGAGATCTTATGGGTAGTCTGGGCAGATGGAAATGTAAATGTGAGGGATCAAGTTGGGTGGTGGATGGAGAAGAGAGTACTGAAAGAGATTATTGGAAGGGGGGTCATTGCAGGGTGAGGTAGAAACCTGCTGTAAGGGAAACACCTAGGAATCTATAAAATATGACACTAGCTAAGTCTCCAAGCAATAGGGGATATATTGCCTGAATTGGCCATCTCCTGTTCCCAGGCAAGATTTCCTGTAGAGGGATTGGAACACTAACCCAGCCATACCTTTGACCTACAGTCTGTCCTGCCTATGGGATGTGCTGGGTTAAGGGTGGTGCAGAGATTATGGAAGTGGCTAACCAATGTTTGATCCAGCCTGAGACCCATGCCATGAGAGTGAAACAGCCCTTAACACTGTCTGGAGTGCCAGTACCCAGAGACTGGATGGCCCAGAGACATAGGATAGAACCAAACATGATTGAAGAAAAAAAAAAGTCAATAATGGTGACAAAAAATATTCTGCTGTACTCATAGATTGGTGTCTACCCCAGTTGTCAGAGAACCTTCATTCAGTACCTGATGAAAACAGATACAAAGACGCACAGCCAAACATTAGGCCAAATTCAGGGAATTCTGATAAAGAGGAGGAAGAATTATTAGAGTCCACAAATTTGTGAGCCCACAAATGAGCCTCAGCTCATGGAAGCTCACAGAGTCTAAAACAACAACCATACAGCCTGCATGGGTACAATTCAGGCCTGCTACACACATATATGTGACAGTTGTGTAGCTTTGTCTATTTATGGGACTCCTAACAATGGGAGCAGGGGCTGTCCCTAATGCTTTGCTTTTCAGAACCTCCTCATACAGGGTTACTTTTTCCAGCCTTAATAAGTGGGAGGTGTTAAGCCTTACTGAAATTTGATATATGACATGTTTTATTAATATCCCTGGGAGGCCTGTACTTTTCTGAACAGAAATAGAAAAAGAGCGGATTGTGGGGGCAGGTGGCAGAGGAGAGGTGGGGGAAGGAATGGCAAGAGAAGGGGGGAACTATGTTCTGGATATAAAATAAACTAATTTAATTTAAAAATTATATCAGTTGTTTCACCATGTTATCACTGACTAAATTCCATATGGGCTTCCTATAAATAAAACACAGAATACTCAAGGGCCTGAACTGTAATGTCATGACCTGTCCACATTTTCATACAGTTGTAAACCCTTCCTTCAGTTTTTCTACTGACACCAGTACCCATCTACAGTTCAATACCTACTTTACACAGCCAAGAGAAAACTCAATAGATTTTAAGTTTTTATTTAGAGCAACAAAATTTAGTGACAGAATTACTTCAGTAAAATTGGTGAATGGTGATACAGCCATGTTGGTTCATATTCAGCTATCCTATCATATTGTGACCAGCCTTCATTTGATTTACTGATTGTTCTTGAGTCTGAAGTTCTATAACACAAAGCTTTAACTGCTGTTGTCCACACCATGACCATGAAATACAAATATGGTGATAACATTAAATGTGAAAAGAAGATGATGATGATGATTATAAGTAAAACAAAGATAATAACATTTTAAAACTTAAAGCTCTGAGTATAACATGAATATTGTATCAGTATTTGGAATTATCTAATATAATGAGTACTTGAAGGATTTCAGCTCTAACATATAAAGTTATTAGAAATTGTCATCCCACATGGGGGTGGGGAGAGAAGAGAGGACAGAAGGGGGAGAGGAGGGGAGAAAGGGAGAAAGGATGGGAACTTGAGGGGACAGATAGTTGAGATGGAAGAAGGACAGAGATAAGAACAAGAAAAGAGATATTTTGATTGAGGGAGCCTTATGGGGCTAGCAAGAAACCTTGCACTAAAGAAATTCCCAGGAATTTACAAGAATGACCCCAGCTAAGAACCTAAGCAATAGAGGAGAAGGGCCCGAAATGGCCCTGCCCTATAGTCAGACTGATATCACCATAGAACCTTCATCAAGCAATCGATGGAAATACAGGCAAAGACCCACATCGGAGCACGGGACTGAGCTCCCAAAGTCCAGTTGAAGAGTGGGACGAATGAGAATAGAAGTAAAGAGATCAAGACCATGATGGGACACCCACTGAAACAGTTTACCTGAGCTAAGGGAGCTCACCAACTCCAGCCGGACAGGGAAAGAACCAGCATAGATCCAAACTAGTCCCTCTGAATGTGGGTGACAGTTGTATGGCTGAGGTCGACTGAGGGAATACTGCCAGTGGAACCAGGATTTATCCCTGCTGTTTGTACTGGCTTTTCTGGGAACCTATTCACTTTGGATGGATACCTTGCTCAGCTTAGATATGGTAGGTAGGGCCTTGGAGCTTCCCCAAAGCAGTGTGCCTTACCCTTTCTGATCAGTGGATGGGGGTGGGGTGGGGTGTGTAGGTGGAGGAAATGGGAGGAGAGGAGGGAGTGGGAACTGGAATTGGTATGTAAAACTAAAAAAAAAAGATAATTTGTTTTCTTTTTTTAAAAAAATAAAGAAAAGAAATTTGTAAAAAACGTGAGGTGAATGGGAGTGGGCAGAGCTTGTCTTTTAAAGGGACTTTGGCATCTGTGAGTAACATAGCAGCTATAGGACCCTGGGTTGGCCAGGGTACTGCTTGGGTTTATCTTGCCAGGTGACAGGGGCCAGAAAATGCCTGAATCCCAACACTATCCTCATACCCTCTAATATATCTTTCCCCCAAACATAGCATGGAACATCAGCTATGACTCGAGAGAAGGAATCTTGGTTGTCATCTAGGTCCTTCCAGTGTTCCGGGCAGACAGTAGTACAGGTATTCTTCTGTCCTCCCACTCTGCTAACAGAGGAGCCTGGTCTAAACTTCCAATCCAGAAAATATGAGGGCTTTTGTTTCTGTGATGATGGTGATGTCTAACCTGTGTCCACAAGTCCCTTCACTGGCAACCTATCACTATGTATGGTTATCATGGGAGAGTGTGGAAAAACAAACAGCATCCAAAATACCTTAGGGTGTTTTGGTGGGGCTGAGGATTGCCCTATCTGGGATTTAAAGGGCCAGGGGAATCAGTAGACTGAGAGCAGAGCAACAGTCTTTAGCCCGGTGGAGGCCCTTGTTACATTTAGGACAGCATGTCTTCAGGCATGTATTAGGGCAGCCCCAGTGCAGATGGCCAGTTTTACCACAGCCCCAACAGGGCTGGTCAGGCAGAGGAGAACACCTGCAGTGGTCACTGGCTATCAGAGAGCAGGACATCAGTGGATGCTGTTGGGACAGTAATGGACTGGCACTGGGGTTCAGGTCCCTAGTAACAAGAATCCATTTGTAAATATCATCATAGCAGATCATGGACACTGCATTACAGGTGGGGGCAATGAGACCTTTTGCCATAGTGACCCTGCTGCCATAGTGACCCTAATGAGGAAGTCAGTGAATGACTCCCCTGACTGTTGGACAATGTGACAAAAATAGGCTGAAGGATCACTGGGGTGGGGAAGTGGTGAGGTGGAGAGGGAGTACAGGACTTGAGGGCCTTGAAAGCCAGATCCAGGATTTGTTGTAAATAACCTGAGGGGATTTCCATGTGAACTGTGTAACTGGTTGAAACTTACTCCTACAGTTTTGTTTCTTGGTTTTGATTTTGGTTTTTCTTTTAAATTTAGTTTTGTTTGGGGTGGGGCAGTTTGCAAGGGCAGAGGGCAAATTCAATGGGACAAGGAGATAAGTGAAATCAGAATGTGAAAGCCACAAAGAATCAATGAAAGTTAAAAAAGAAAACAAAAAAGAAATCCAGAATTTAATTCAAAAGGCAAAGAAATACACTCACACATTCCCATACACACATATATACCACACACGCACACACACACCTAGTCCTGTAATGAATGTTGCAAGATTCCGCTAGAGCTGAAAATGTGATATACTCATATTTACTTTTTATGTGCTTGAAATGAAAGAAGTATTCAATAAATGGTCACCAACCAAACTAACTGAACACAAGCAGGCAGCAATGACAATAAAGAAGGGAAGGAGAGAGACTGCTGGGGTCTCAAGATATAAATGTGTAACATTCATTATAGAACACACTAGAAAATGAACAAGAAGCATAGGAAGGTGAAATTGCCTGTGTCATGGGCAATGTTCACAGCTGACCTTAAGCCCATGAATGAGGGCCTTTTAAGAAATTACTTTATCAGCCTCTTATTTGTAATTTTTTTCATTTATACCATGCAGATTACAATGATGGCTAGAGAATTGTTGTTTAAGTAACCAAATTATTTTAAGTTAGCAATTGGTATTTAAATATGGACACTAATTAATGAAGAATAATTTCACCATGTGTTTTGTTTTACAATTGAACTGTACTTTTCAAAATGTTATTTGAATTTACATAAATTGGACTGAAAAAATAAATATGGATTTCAAAATCACATAATCACTACCTAACATTTGATGAAAGGCTGCTGTTCAAGGTCAGCAATAAAATAATGATCTGTGTTTGAAATGCTTGGCTGAAAATACAGAGGACAGGAACAAACAGATCACATATGTGACTGGCCAATTAAAATCTCAGAATTTCTTTTGAGGATCAACAGTTATACCTATAAACATGCCTGATAAGTCTATTATATTTCACAGGTTAAATGTAATACTGAGGAAAATTTTGAAGAAAGACATGGAGAAAGTGCATGGAAAGCAATAATTCTTTTCAATTTTCATCTTAGCAAATACTAAAACCTGCAATGAAATTGATACAAGAATGAACAACATTCTATCAAAGAAAAAAGAGAGCTAAATTATAGTGTGAATGCATACTAGCGAGATGTACCAAACCAATTTAAAAATAAGATAAAACAAGCTACCTTGGAATCTGAAAGAGCTACATTACAATAGAAGTTTCCATGGGAGGAAAAATGGACTAGATTTCTGCCAAGAGCATTTTCAAAGCCAGACCAACACAGTAAAGATAAGGTTGAGAAAAATGATACCTTTGTATCTATGAGGAATATTATAAAGAGGAATTAAGATGGCTTTGGGATTTTCCATATAGTGTTTGTTTTTTTATTTTTTATTTATTTATCAGATTTGATTTTACAATATAACCACAGTTTTCTATCCCACTCCTCCTCCCTCACCTTTCCCCTAGCCAACCCCCGTCCACTCTTCCCAGTGGTTAAGGGCTCCCATAGGTATATTAAGTTGGGACAGGACCAAGCCCCATACCCCTGCATTAAGGCTGAGCATAGAAACCGGGCAGTAGTGGTGCACGCCTTTAATCCCAGGACTTGGAAGGAAGAAGCAGGTGAATCTCTGTGAGTTTGAGGCCAGTCTGGCCAACAGGAGCTAGTCCCAGGACAGCTAGGGTTATTACACAGAGAAACCCTGTCTCCAAAAACAAAACAAAACAAAACAAACAAAAGGCTGAGCAAGGCATCTCACCATAGGAAATGGGCTCCAACAAGCTAGCTATTGTGACAGAGACAGATTCTGGTCCAGGGGCCCCTCACACAGTCCTAGCTTCACCATTGTCTCCCACATATGAAGGAAGGGCCTAGTTCGGTCCCATGGGGGACATAAAGCAAAGGATAACCAGAGTACAAGCCACAGCTCCAGAGAGGCTGTGTAATAAGCAAGATCCATAGAGGGATACACGGATCACCCTGGGAAGGCGAATTAGATTTATAATCCCTTTATTTTGATACAAGCAAAATTCTTTCGAAATATCACTTGTAAATGATTGTTTCATTGTTCTTTAATACAATTATTTATTGCCAAATTATATATTGATACATTTTTCTAATATTTCCACCAAAGCTCTGTCTGCTCTGTCTGAAACACTGGTATAATTTAAAGTGGTTTGTACCTTGTTAGAAAACTATATGAGATTCACAGGGCTTGGCCTGTTGCTTGGTTGTGGATCTCTGCATTTGGTCCCATATGTTACTGGATGAAGGCTCTTTAATGGTAGTTGTGTTATTCACCAATCCTATTAAAATTAGAGGAGATGCATTGCCATCTTTATCACTGCCCTCTTGAAGTCATGATCTTTGAAAGGGACGAAAAAGCTATCACGCTGCTTTTAAGAGTGGTGTATACCCTGTTGTTACTATGATCCATTAAAATAATTAAAACCAAAGAAAGTTTTTAAATGATCTAGTTAGTAAAATAATCTTTTGAAAATAGATAGAAAAGTATATATTTCAACCTACTTTTAAAGAAAATCTTTTTGTTTTTAAACTACACAGTTCTTCCTAATAACTATGGTGTTTTGCTGCATCTTACTAATGCTTTCTCTCTGACGAATCTTCAAGATACATATTTTCTCCTACTGCCTGTCAATTGTGTACAATGAGGAGGAATTTTAATTTAAATTATCAACTGTCTTAGTGGATAAACCATGTCAATAATTCTGGATCTCAAATTTAAGTTACATGACTATAAATCTTTAAATACTTTGTTTAATTTAAAAAGAAACACAGAATGAATTATTAGATAATTTTTGACCCAATTTTGGAAAAGATGAATAAACTGATACTTAAATATCTTATAGTTAAAAATATTTCTAATACTATAATAATAATAGTTTATGGATACCTTAATGTTCTGATAGAATCTGTGCTAATGATCAAATCCATTTTAAAATACAGACAAATAGCATATTTTGAAAATAATGTCTTAGCCAAAACAAGAAATCACCACAAATATTAAATACCAGCAATGAAATGATGACATAAATTAGATTACTGAGTGTCATTTTAAATTTTTATTCATTAATTTTTGCTAGGCATATACTATCAAAAGAATTTAGAAGTTTCTGATTAATTTTTTTCTCCTTAGGAAATGAGATCTGAGCCTTACTCAGATTATAAAGAACAATTCAAAACAGATCCATTTAATCATCCCTTCCTTTTGAAATTACTTAGTTAGTTGCTGAGGGAAACAAAATTGATATGTAAATATTCTATATTTAGATATTGAGAAGTGGCACAACACATTTTAAAATTAGATTAATTTAAATTGGTATACAATAGGGGTGAAAAACAGCTTTATAAATTAAACAATGCATTAGCTAGAAGGTCATACTGTGAAACACTAGTTCTCTTCAAAGAAATGCCTGGGGAAAACTAAAGGAGATAAATCATACATGAAGCCTATGAGATTGTGTTCCCTTAAGAAAACAGAACACATTTTTTATGGCATATAGTGATCCTTGTCTAAAACAAATGAGAGATTTTTGTCTCCAACTGAGATAAAATTAATTCTCTTATATAATTTAGTACTGTCTATTCAAGTTTAAAAAGTCATTACTTACAAATGTAAAAATGACAGATTTAAAGATTTCAAATCTATTAAATATGCAATTCCATAAAACTAAGAATATTATAAAGAAACACAAAATAATAACTATACATAATTTATTTGATATTATTTCTTAGTATAAAATAAAAGGAGAAGAAAGAGATCTAACTTCAGAAGGTTTTGTTTACTTTGGAGGTGATATGGTATATAAGTAGTATATATAAAATAATATAGAATGGACACTATATCAGAATAATAAGTACATAGTGTACAAGGTCTCTAAAAAGCTTGGAGATTACAAGTGTACTCCCTGCGCTTGTGCTTTAATTTTATCTGTGTTCTGAAAAATCAAACTCACATCCCTGTGCTTAAAGACAGTCCAAGCAACGAAGCTGAATCTTTAGACCCTCCAAATACTTTAAATGCAAAATGTTTGTATGAATTTTCTCTAAGTCTTGTTTGAGGCAATTATAGGATTATATGTATGCTTATTCATACTAGGAAAAAATGCAAAATTCAAGGTACAATGAATTACAGTATAAACTCTCTGTTATGTTTATGAAGACATAAAAAATCCTCACCATTCTTCTTAAAATGGAAGATTTTCTAAGCTTGTTTTGGTAGGCCAACAGAGAATCATTAATATTTTCCTAATTTTAAGATGTGTACTTTAAATCTCAATCCCTCGAAAGAGCATGTATGTAATCACATACTTCTTAGGGTCAACTATCAGTAACAATACAAATGAGCGTATCCTGTCAAGAACTGAGTTCCTGACTCTTTTAAAGAGCAAGAGTAAAAGGTCAACTCTTTTCCTTTGATTGTGTCTTTAAAATAAGGTCAGACTTTTTTTTTTACACAAATGATAAATACACATGGTTATTTGTTAGGAGAGAAGAAAAAGGAAACCAAGACCCTCATGGGATTTGAACACTAATGTTACTTCTTTTCAGTAACTAGAATGTAGTGAGTTATACTCCTCAAGAGTACATATAATGAATTATATATAGTGAATTATACTCCTCAAGAGTACATATAATGAATTATATATAGTGAATTATACTCCTCAAGAACACACTATTAAAGAAAATGAAGATTTGGGGGTACCATTTTTCAAGTATAATAGAAACATATCTATTTAAAAACTAGTCTTTACCTACCAACACAACTGCAATGAGAAATGGCTGGATGATTCATAACAAAATTGAATAAACCTATTATCAATAAGCATTAAAATGTGCTATTTCACTAAGTATAACGGAAATGTGAATTAAAACTTGAGATACTACATTCCATAGGAAGATGATTGCTCAAAACAATATAAACTGTTGGTATAGTTATAAAACTATTGGACCTCGTATGCAGATGGTCAAATGGAAAATGATATAGCTTTCTTAGAGAACAATTAGTAATTTTTTAAAGACACTACACATTATTTCCAATTTGACATAGCAGTCTCTCTCCTATGAGTCGCCCAAGAGAAATGAGAAATGCCGATGAAAACTCTTGTATGTGAGTTGTCACTGTGATATTACTCATAATAACACAAACCTAAACTCATCTGATGTCCTTCCACCAGTGAATTGATGAATGATAGGCACTGTTCAATATGCACATATCTGTGGCTTGGAAATGTTAATACTAGAAATTAATAGGCTACTGATACATGTTACATCATGGATGAAACCCAGCATCTTGTTACAATGATAGAAATGTCAATGAAAGTCGAATGTATAAAGATGGAAGTCAGGGAGTGGTTACCAATAGAGGCAGAGATTGGTCAGAAATGAGACCCATAATCTTTGGATAGAAAAAGGTTTCCAATAATGTATCATTGTGAGTCAGGTGTACCCTCTTATAATATCTTTGTACTATATGTTCACTAAAAAATATTCCTTACCAATGAGAACTCCTTTCAAAAAGAAAAGTTAGGTAATATTCCAAACGAATCCCCAGTTTTTAATTCCTTGAATCATAAAATGACTGACTAAAAGCTGTATTCTTACCTCAATACAAAGCAACAATTTTACATGAAGATAGTATGAATATTTTTAACTAAAGAGACTAATTATTGCCTTCAGAGTCTATTATACTGTAACTAAATAAAATCTGATGTCTAATAAAAGGCATCTCCTTTTTAAGTTCAAAATTGAAATCATTTTGGTAAGAAAAATTTAAATTGGCAAAATATATGCTCTTAAGAGTCTACAGCCAGTGTACAATGGCTAAATGTTAGGGAATCCTTTGTAGAAAATACAATAGCTGTATAGGAACAATATTAATGGCCTTGATTTTCTTGTATACTTAAATGCTTAGGGAGTGGCATTATTTGGCAGAGTAGATGTGACCTTGTTGGAGGAAGTGTGCCTCTGGAGTGGGCTGTACGGTTTCTAAAGCCCAAGCCAGGCTCTTTGGCTCTCTCTTTCTGCTGTATGCAGATCCAGATGTAGAATTTCAGCTACACCAGCATCATGACTTCTTGTTTGTCACTATACTTCCCACCATAATGATAATGGAGCAAACCTCTGAAACTGTAAACAAGTCCAAATAAGTACTTTCTTTTATAAGTGTTGTTATGGTCATGGTGTCTCTTCACAGCAATAGAACACTGACCAGGCATGGGCACAGAAGAGCGAACACAGCTAGCATATACATAAAAATCTCAATTTGTGTTGTCTATTTTTAAAGGCAGTTCTCAAGAAATGTGAGAAACACAAAAATTGAAATTAAAGATACTACATATATATTCCTTTGGGTATATGATAAGTGGTGATATAGAATTTCTAAGTGCATACTAAATAATTACTCTGTTTTTTTAGGAAGTTACGTGATCCATTTTATTTACCATTAGATAGGGAAATCTCACTTGTTAGGGTTAAAAGGATAAAAGCAATAGGGTTTGGTTTGGTATAACATAATTTCAAATAGTTTGAACAGAATTTCATGTCCAGAGTGGCTTTCCTTTCTTTTTTTAATTTTTTTTATTAAAAATTTCCACTTCCTCCCCTCCTCCCATTTCCCTCCCCTCCCCCAATCCCTATCCCCCTTCCTCTCCAAAATAAAAAACACCTATGATAGTGTACGCTGGAGAGGATGTGGAGTAAGGGAAACACTCATCCATTGCTGGTGGGAATGAA
>LOJH01027842.1:0-15433 GCA_001685095.1 Ellobius talpinus
TCAGAACTAATTTTCCCTGGATTTTGAACCTGGATGACCCAGTTGTCCCATACTCTCCCGCCCACCTAAACCAAGTCAGGGGAAACAGGCAGAATGAAGAGAGCAGGTGTTATGGCATCTCCATTGCTGGAAGGGAGCTCTTTATTGGTTAGAAAAGGGAGATGCTTTTGCAGGTCCAGGAAGAAACACAAAGACCAGAGAGAAGGGAGTCCCCGGGAATGGCGCCAGATGCACGGCCCGGCAGAAGAATCCTCGTTCCATTCCTCAGGCTGGTGGTGACTGCAGCTGAAGAAGAAAACCATGACATCATCAACACTAACATCTGTCACACTAAACACAAGTGTCAGAAGTTTAAATCCTGACCTAGCTTCCTCTTCCCTCCATCACACTGCACACACAGCGATGCACCCCCTTCTTGGGAGCTTTGCCTGCATCTTCCAGCAGGTTCTAGACCCATCTCTTATACTTCAAATCAAACCTGTTCCAGGACCTCTTGGGTAAGCCATGATCCTAGTTGACCACTGTGGCCTCTCTGGAGACCCAGAAACATTTATCTCCCTCGAATCTTCCTTCTACCACCAAAAAGTCCCACCATGCCTTTATTCCTTAGATCGACTTGAGCTGAATTTGTGGAATAGATGACATTTATCCCCATTCTGTAAGGAAAATAATTGTGGTTGAGGAGCAGAAGAAGCTAGGTTAAGGGTCAGAGCAGAAATATGAACCTGGTCTTCCTGCTTGCAATGCCCACCATGCAGTTGACATTCAAGGAGAACATTGGCATCATAGCATAGTTCAGGGTCCTAGGAAGACCACAGCTCCCTCCTAACCTCTGAAAAGCATGCTTTGAAATAACAAGCATGAGACACTGGGCACATTCCCCATCTCTGGCTTTGGTTATCTCTGTGTATACTAATGGATTCCCCCCAGCAATGTGTGATTGCAACCAATGGCTTGTCTGGGTTCTTGCTCATCATGCTTCCTCTGCCTTGAACAGCATCC
The DNA here is from genome assembly GCA_001685095.1 of Ellobius talpinus. Taxonomy (NCBI): domain Eukaryota; kingdom Metazoa; phylum Chordata; class Mammalia; order Rodentia; family Cricetidae; genus Ellobius; species Ellobius talpinus. The sequence goes on from LOJH01027842.1 coordinate 1,003, forward strand.
CACCCTGCATCTCACCAAACCATGAATCACGGCCTCATCCTTTTGTGCCACCTCAAGGTCAGCCCCTGGGAAGCGTTCTCCAACTGCTCCTACTCCATCCTCCCTCCCTCAAGCCTGGGTGGCATTTCCTCATCTGTTTCCCACAGCAGTGGTCACTGATTAATGGCACAGGCTGTGTCATCAAGTCTTCCTTCTCAGTCATTGCACTGCAAGCTGGAGGGAGTGGTCTCCTTTCTGTCCCAGAACCTCACCTAACAGGCCAACCAAGTCTCTGTCTCAGTTTCTCCCTTTTCAACACTTCTTGTGTGACATAATGCTATATTAGTGTTTTGTGTTAGGTGTGTGTGTGTGTTTTCTGCATGTATCTATGTGTACCTTGTGTGTGTGCAATGTTCTTGGATGCCAGTAGAGGGCACCAGAGCCCCTGGAACTGGGGTTACAGCTGGTTGTCACCAGAAACCAAGTGTTCTCCGCTGAGTCACCTCTTAGCCCCAACTGAAAAGTATTTTGGTTTTAGTCACATACGAAGGGAAGTGACTCCCCAAACTTCTCCTTTCAGGGCCTGAAGCACTAAAGGTACTGAATTTAGTCCTGGCTTGCTCAGAGTAAATGCTTAACCCATCTCAGACACAACTGATAAATGCAACGGAAGTTAATGACCTCAGCTGCCTTTGCCCACAAAGAGGAGCCTTTGGAGTAAACAGAGATCATCTCCTCTGTGTCCCACTCACCAAGCAGAGAAATACCTTCTCAACCCCACTGGCCATTCACTCTTCCCTGCCCCGCCCCCAGCATCGTCCTCTCCCCTAGGACATAGCTACCCCTTTTCAGTTCCTGACTTACCAAAGCTCCTGCTAAACAAAAAGGAAGTTCATCACTCATCAGCAAACCCCACCATTCTTTTTCATGAAGTGGTGAACTGGCCAGCTCTGTCCCCTGCCTCCCTCCTGGTCAGGCTCAACTGCCATGTCCATTCACCGGTGAGTCTATGAATCTTTTCCTGCCCTCAGCGTTCCAGCCACATCACGGCATAATACAGGAGGGCCCTTTCAAAACATCAGGGCAAGTCTCTCTCTGAAGACACACTTCCAGGTCAAGACAATGGCCTCTAAGGCCCTCAGATAGTCTGTCTCAGACCTTTTGACCTGCCTTCTTATTTCTACCCAGCCTTCCGGTTCCTCCTTAAATTCCCCAGTGATGTTCTTGCCTTCATATTGCTGCTACCTCTACCTGGACATGCACACCTTCTTGGTGAGATCTTCACCCACTGTCTCGTGTAAAAGTTACAGTAATGCCCCTTGTCTCTCCTCCCCCAAGAACACTTCCCTCCTGTTCTCTTTGTCCCCTGCCATGTACCTCCCTGTGACATACTACAAAATCAGCTCGTTTATTTCTTTCCTCGCATACTAGACAAGAAAACCCATCCCCCAGCCTCTGTGTCTGATTCGTTTGTTCACACATCATCCACGTACTGTAGATAAATATTAGCTGAGATGATGAAGGTGAATATATGGACAGATTCATTATCACTGTGTTTTCCGAGGTTTTCCTTTGCAACTTGCTGTAAGAAAGTACTCCATACTTGGGCATCTCTGAACCAGCTCTCCTGCTCCCACCTACCTCAGAATTTGGGTGTGGCACAAGTCATCTTCCCACAGCCATTGCGGCAGCATTTCATGTTGCCAGGACACTGGCTATCCACCTGGCACTGGTCCTCACAGATGCCGAGCTTGGGGAAGTCCACGCTGGGGCAGGAGCCCTGCTTTTCTGGGTAGGCAAAGGAGTAAGGGGGGTAAACTGGGGGGGTCCAGGTAGACAATCAGCAAAGCGTGGTTGAACACTGCCCTGAAGTTGGATCACCTAGATCTGCCTACCTGAGTTGATTGTGGGAACCTGAGTTGCTCTCAGAGGTCCTGGACCCCTATTTCTGCTCTCAGATGGTTTTGAAATCACAGAACCTCAACCTGAGTCACACAGCTCTGCCATTTTCTACCCTTGTGGTTGAGGACCCAAATCTCCCAGAGCCCCTGTCTTTAGATGTCACATGGAATCCCTGTCACTACACTGTGGGGTTCTTACAAAAGCAGTTATTGCCCACACACACCACCCTGAAAAATCAAACTTCTTGATAACAATAAGTAATTCCCTCCATTTTCCACCTTGCTGCTCTCATTGCCTTAGGACTCACTCCCAGCATCTGCTGCATCCCTGGGGAACATAGTAAAGGCAAAATAGGGGGTGGGGTGGTGGCCACGATCAAGACCAGCAACTACAAACCTTTGTGTTCCCCTCTTGTCCTCACCCCCACCTCCTAGCTTCAGCTTTTCTCTCTTGGAAATGAGGAGCTTAGATTTCATACCAAGGACACCTTCATCCATGGCCACAGCAGGTACCGTGGTGGAGACTTGACCTCCTCCCTCTGTTGGAGAAGTATGGTTGACTGATGAAGAAGTATTCCAGAGCTCTTCCTCAGCCAGTCCTAAGGGTGGAGATGGTTTTAAAGATAAAGGACGGAAAGCCAGAAGGTGTCAAAGAAAGAAACGGAACCTCTGCCAGCCACAGGATGGCGGTGTGACTTTGTGCGCTCACTTCCACAGACGTAGGGTGTGGCAAAGTTCTTTCACGCCCTCAGGGAGAAACCTGAGGAGTCTAGTCAGGCCAGACGGTGGAAGATTCTGAGGGAGGGACTCCAGAGGCAAGAGGTCCCCAGGGCTCGGGTCCCAGGCCTGATGCCACCCAGGGATTGCCCACAGTCTCCAGCCAAGGAAGCCACTGCGCCCGGGTCCCGGAACAAAGTCTCGCTGTGCGTGCCCGGAAGCCAGTCATGCACCAGAGAATCGAGCCCAACCAGGAATGGGGGGACCTCCTCCCTGGGCAGCACCTCAGTGACGCCCTTGCCCCCTCCTCCCCCACCCCCGCCCGCATCCATCCCAGGTCGGACAAGGGAGGGCACAGGTGGATCGGGTTTCCACCGCTTCAACCTTCCAGGGGGTGGGGGTCCCTGGGTCCGGGGTGCCCTTCCTCCCAGAACCGTGCGCTCCCCGCCTCTCGCAGCACTTGACTGCCCCGCCTTGTCCCTGCCAGGTCGCTGAGGGGTTACCATCAGGCAGAGAACAGATAAAGCTGCAGCCGGCCTGGCAGCACTTGAGGCTGTCGAGGCAGTGGCTGTCCGAGGAGCACTCCTCCACACACTCAGTACTCTCTTGGAGCTGGGGGCACACACCCGGCTTCTCTGCTCCCGCATCTGGAGATGGGGAGAGCAGAGAACTGTCAGGGAAAACCGAGCCCAGTCCACCGGGATAGTCATCCCCCTGCTCCAAGATCCTCACATTTCAACCCCACGGACTTCTGATTCTCTGGACCCAGAGGTACTCATAACATCCCAGAGGGGCCTATTCCCAGATCAGGGGTCTCTGATATTTGGGAGCTCCTTGTTGCTTGGCTTCAGAGCCGCAGACCCCTGGGGACTTGAACCAGCTTCGGTCATCCCGGGAGCTTCCCGCTCCACTGGGTCTCCGCCTACAGCTAAGGGGGAGCCTCCGCCCCTCTAACTTTCGGCCTTCAAGGGTCTCCCCACCGCCAGTACACTGAACCGTACGCTTCAAGAATCACTAACTGTAGGCCCCAGTTTAAATTTTGATTGACCTCCCCACTTTCGCCCCCCAGAGCCCCTACTTCTGGGCACCGCACTCCTGGCTGCACTTACCTGCGCCTGAGAGAGGGGTGTACAGCAGCAGCCCCAGAAGAAGGCCTGCAGACGGCAAGCACAGGCGACAGGCAGGCATGGTGCAGGTTGTGAGCTGCAGCCTGGGTGGGGGGGATTTAACCGCTCGCGCCAGGGGCGGGGCCGAGCGAGGGGTGCAGGAGGCGGGTAGGAAGCACAGCGGGCAGCGCGGGCGCCCTGCCACCTCATGCCATTTCACAATCCCCCGGGATCAGGTGTCACTCTTGGCTCTGGTGGGAACCAGGAACCGAGACAGCTTCCGAGCCAGTTGTAGCCGGACACTTGTCCACCCCTCCCTCTCTTCCTACCTTTCCGAAGCCTGAGGACAAGGCAGGGCAGCGGGAGCCGAGGGCCCAGGCCCAGGGCTCCTGAGCTCATTTTTTAAAGAGTCTGGGGTCCTCCCTGGAACGACTGGAGTCCAGGAATAAGGAAGAAAGGGCAAGGCTGCAGGGAGGCAACAGATGCTGGGGATTAAGTGCTGAGACTTGGGGTCAGAAGGATCAGAATGCAGAGCCCTGTTCAGGGATTAGTAGAAGGCTAGTCAATGGGAGTAGTTAACAAAGGAGCCCATCTGACCTGTAGGGAACAGGCCCACGAAGGAGAAACACCTATACAATATCCAGCCCCTTTAGACGCATTTCTGCTTCTTCCTACCACACTCCGTTAGGGCGGAATGGGGACCTCAGTCTCATGGCATCTTTTTCTCTTATGACTAGAGAGTTATTACTCTCAACTGCCTAGGACACACAGGCTGGACATTCAGAGATTTGACCCCAACCTAAGTCCCCAACCAAAGTCGTTCAGGCAAGATTTTGAATACACATCTCTTCCTCCAGGCTATGTTTCCTCCATTCTATCATAAGCATTTGCTGGAGTGATGATGACGACGATGCAGATGACAGGCACCTTTAAGGCAGGCAAATCTTAGCTGTGCCAACTGGGCGTGTGCAGGAGTGGAGATTCCCTAAGACCCTCTCCATATGGATCTGTATGTGTCTCCATAATAAATTCCTCCCCCTGCCTGGCCTTCCTTTTGCTGCCAAGAGTCTCACTTTGGAGATTACTCCCTTGTTCTCCTGGCCTCTGCAGGAAACAATGATTCTCCTATCTTTTATGTCTCGGGTGGATTTATTTTAGCTCTGCACCCACAAAGGTGTGAGCCACCGTATTCAGTTACCATCATAAAAACCGGGCTGCCCAGCACTGTTCTTGGGGTGGCAGAGACTAGGTTTGACGCCCACCACTACCACTTCCCATTGGAAGGACCTTGGGTGAAACATTTCCCACTTCTGAAGAGCCATTTTGTCATCTGTGAAAATGATGATTGGGGACTAGGGTCTTACCTAGAATGTGTGAGGCCCCAAGGTTCAATCCTGAGGCCTACAAACAGGGAGAGAAAAATAACAATGATTATAGTCATATTCGATGAGAACAAGAGTGCCATGGTCCAACCCTGGAACAAACATGGAGTCCATACATTGACATGGGAACCCCAGGGCCTGGCATATGACTGCTACATACACAGACAGCCATGAATATCCCACAGATGATAAATGTCCACTGTTAGGAAGGAGCCTGCTGGGTACATGCTACCCTTTATGATCCTGGCTCCCATGTCCTTGGCTTCAACCAGCCTCTGATGGAAAATACTTGGTGCCAAAACTGTTCCTGAACTGAGCATGTGTTGATCATTGTTTCTTGTTGTTATTCCCCAAACAATACGGTGTACAGTTATTCACATGGTGGTGGCTATTAGTACACTAGAATATACATGTGTTGTAGGCAAGCACTACATCGGGGTTTATTTAATACTTTTATTTCTCTAAAAGGACAGCCCATTGAACCTGTCCACACATCTTTGCCAGAGGCTGGGTCTTCTCCACACTTTGGGTTTCTGGTGTAAGTTACTGGGGTTCAGTGTCTTGAAGCAGTTTGGTAAGTCCTTTACTAAGAAGCTCCTGAAGAGCTTCTTGCCCAGGGAACCCCAAATCTCATCCTCTCAGAGGCCACAGCGGAGTGATAGGCTTCTAGTCGGGGCCTTTCTGACAGTTCTGCCATGCTGGGCAAGGTTTCTGAGCACACACAGATTTAGACTTAGGCTTCTTGGTAGCTTTGCCCCAGTAGGTGTCTTTTTCTTGGTCAGCTCTCTGGCATCTTCCTCTTGCCATCCTTCCACAGCATAACTCTCTGAGAACACTGGTACCCACTGCAGCCCCACTAGGAGGTGGTAAGAGCCAGAGATGACATATGACTCCAAGGGCACAGTGTCGTGCAGACATAACAGACATGTGTATCATACATTACACGTATGAACTCATACTCTGTGGCAGCACAAACAAGACCTGCACTTGTTCAAACCAGACAAAATCCCTGTACTGAGAAGGGAAGTGGGCATCAAGTCCCACCCCAAACCAAGAAGTTATTTGAAATTGATATCTGCTGGGAAAGATAAATTCTCTCTGATGGAGTATCACGGGGTACATCAGCTACACTCCCCAGCAGGCCCCTGCCAGGAGAACTGTCCAACATAAAATGGACTTTTTTTTGCACTTTTTGTTTTGTTTTGGTATTTTTTTTACTGGATTTTTCATTTGATTTTCATTTTGAGGGGGAGAAAGAATACGAAGTTGGGTAGGGAGGGAGGATGGGTCTACAAAAAGTTGGGGGAGGAAAAGAATATGATAAAATATATGTTATTTCTTTAAAATTTAATAAAAAAAAATTAAGCAAATATTGCTGGGGGAAATGTCAGGATGTGGGGAGTCACTGCTTTATGCAGGGGACTTGTGTGGGTTTGGGTGTTTGTGGGAGACGTAGAGATACTTAAGACCCGCTGTGTATATCAAACTCCAGAATTCAGAGCGGTAAATGCCAAAACAATGACCAAGTTGCACAAGAAGTACCTGCAAGCATGCTTCTAGCTCCAGCTATCCAAGAGTCTCTAAGGCCCAGGGGGATTTTTCTGCTGTGGGGGAGAGGTGTCTGCAACAATGAAAACAGGGGGGTCAGCCGGGGAGGGTTCGGTGGTATGGATGCATCCAGTTGCTGAGTTGGTGAAGGATATTGGTAAAAGTGGCTGAAAAAACGTCTCCTCCAGCTTTGCAGGCTGGAGACTGGAGACATGCCGTTGTTGGGAGGGGCCGGGGCTATTTACTCTGAGCTCAGAGAAAGTCAACAGCAAGAAAGGTGAGAGCTAGGTGGGGTCACAGCCCTGGGCAGGCTCCTGAAACCCAGCACACACAGAGGACACTTTGGGGAGCAGCTGGTTTAGCCTGGAGACCAGATGGCTACTTGACATTTATCCTTGGGCGCTGCTGCTGCACGCAGCTGTCTTCCAGAACTTACCTAGCATTCTTGGACAGAGCGTTGTCAGGTCCCAAGCCCTCCCAGGCTGTCATGGGCTCCCTTGTTGACTGGCACTCTCTTCCGGAATATGGATTAGTGCAAGGCTTGGGGAGTAGGGGGCTGGTAGAAGATGGGAGGAAATTCCCAAGGTCAGTGATGTCAGATGCTCAGCTTTGTTTTGGTGCTAGGCTCTGAGCTAAGTTGTCATGTAGTTTCTCTTCTGTATAAGCAGAAGAGCAGAGGCTCTCTGACCAAAAAACGCCAGAGTACAAGTGAGGTGCCAATAGCTTCTGGGCTGAGACTCAGAGCAGAGCTTCACCTTGAGGGGCTGCGATGTCTTCCACAAAATGGCCATCGCTGTAGCATCTTGTAGGACTGGTAAAAGGAATAAGGAGAAGAGCAAAAACGGGGGGTTGGCAGATCCAGCTGGAGCACTTCTATTATTAGCCCACACGGTACATTCTGAATCTGTTGCCAATGTTTAAAAGTGGAGAATTTCACATTAAAGAAATAAACTTTTCAATTCTCTTAGAAATAGTACAGGATTTGGCAGCAAGCCCTCAAACTCATAAAGCAATCATCAGCTAGAACGCAGCTCTTCAAAACCAGGTTTGTACCACAGTCACCTGAAGGGCTCGTTGCAACGTAGCTGGTGGAGAACTAGGGCTGTAGCTCAGTTAGTAGAATGCTTGCCTAACGCACAGAAAGCTCTGGGTTCAATCCCCAGCACTGCTCAGACTGGGCATGGTGGCTCTTGCCTGCCCGGAGGCTGGAGGATCAGACTTTCAAACTCATCCTTAGCTACACAGCGAGTTTAAAGCCAACCTGGGCTCTGGGAGAGCAACCCCAGACTGGATCTGGGTGTAACCTGAGAGTATACACTTGTAACAGAGTTCCAGGTGCCACACTGAGGGTGCCACGACATAGGGCTAAGCTGCATGCTTTCTTTTTTATGAAAGAGCTATCACCTTGTTGTCCTGTGTGCCCCACTGCCTATTGCTCCCCTCCTAGCAACGACCTAAGCACATTCAAATCTGTGGCCTGTGGGGTAGGCGCACCCTAGAGCTCACTGGAAAGCAGCTTGTATTTACTTAGCAAGATGGGTTGAGAAGCATCACTTCCATTTTGCAGATGAGAAAACTGTGGTTCAGTAGGCAGAGTGACTTGCTGAGGGGAACCCAGACCAGCTCCTGTGGCTTCAGTTATTTCAATATTATACCCACCCACCCCATTCCAAACATATTCCTAAATTAAAAAAAAATTGCATGTCAATCCAAATTGCATGTCAATGTGGAGCATACCTTTAGTCCCAGAATTTAGGAAACAGAGGCAGGCAAATCTCTGTTGAGTTTGAAGTCTGCCTGCTCTGCACAGTGAATTCCAGGCAAGCCAGGGTTACACAGTGAAAGAAAAGAGAAGGAAGAGGCGTTAGAGGGGGCAGTAGGGGGAAAGAGAAGTAGAGAGAAAAGGAGGAAGAAGTAGAAGAAGAAGAAAAATTAATTAGTCGGTTAATCGGGCTTCTGAGAAGGCTCAGAGGGTAAAAACACTTGCCCTGTAAGCTGGACAACCCGAGATCAGGTTCCAGAGTCCACAGGACAGAGCGAGAACCAACCATGTAAAGTAGTCCCCTGACCCAGCCAAGACACAGGCCCGTACACAGCCCTGTCAGTAAAGCCCCACTCATACACAAATAAATAAAATCTTAAAAGAAAAAATAGATGATGCATTAAAAATGTTGGGCATGGCTCCATGAGTGTGAAATATATTTGTAAGAGACATATAAATAGAGCAGAAAGGAAAGAAGGAGGGATTTACAATGGGAGGGGCTGTTAGCCACCTGCAGACATGCCCCCTCTAAAAAGACTGCAAACAAGTTTACGTGAAGATTTAAGGAGTTCCCAGAGCAAACAGGCTGCCTTGACTGCGCATCGGGGCTTTCCTTCTGACCATTCGGACTCTGGTAAATTTTCTTTCATTTTATGGAAACCTCTTATACTGGGCATATTGGCTAGTTTGTTTGGGCATCTATTCTCTTTCTGATAAAGCAGCCTGATTTTGGTTTGGGGTACTCTTCCTACAGCAGGGAGAATTGTCAAGCAAAGTGCCTTCTCTACCCCAGACAGAGAGTAGCCAATCAGATCCTCCCAGAAGACTTCAGTCTGAACAAAGGACAGCAGAAGATTGAGCTCCCCCACAGGGGTCCTGGGAAAGTCTCAAGTCTTCCTGGTTTCCTTTCCTTTCCAAGGTGGGTGCTTTTTACTCTTCCCTTCAGTTCTGTGGACTCGTCACGGCAGCTAGTGTTATTTTAGTTCATAGAACCCATCCCTGATTCTATTCGGAATGGAGAATGGCTCCACTGTATCTTTATGCCGGTTTCCTAAGCTTCCCGGTCATCATCCAAACTCAGACTCTGCAAAAAATAAGATTTTTCGGTGGCCTCAGGAATTGCAATTCAGGGAATGCGGATCTAGAGATCTCTGAGTCACTGTTCAAAGGAAAGAGGGGAGGGGGCTTGGCTGGGGAAGAAGAACAAAGGCTCAGAGGTTCTTTTGTAGGGAAATTTGGAGACTGTAGGATGATAAGGACCATGTTGCCCATGGAAGACAGAGAGTGTACATGCTTAGTTAGGGTATGTGGAAAAGAAGAGCCTAGCCATATCTTGATGCCTATCTCAAGGAGCCTCTGGCCTAGAGGCGATCATGAAGCCTGGATGGCAGCAAGCAAAGGGTCAAGGTTCTCAGTCCTTGTGGCTGTTGGAAAATGCACATGTAGGCAGTCATGTTTGCACAGGACCTTGTAACTGGTGCAGAGAGCACCTGCAGCCACTCTCAGATGCATCGCCTTTCATTTCACACCTCCACTGCCCACGGTGGCTGGACTTGCTGTCCGTTGCTGGCAACTAATGACGTCTGGCACTCTGTACCAGGGTCCACACTGAGTGCCTCATTTGTTTCTACAGCTACTGGCTTTTTCTTGGTCTCCCTCCCTCTTAGGCTCACAGATAGAGCCCTCAGAGCATAAATACAATAATGCTCAAAATAAATCCTTTCTACAAAAATACAATTTGTCCACAAGAAGCACATAGCATCTCTATTTAAAGTCGCTTGACTTCTCTGTCTGCATCTCCTGGGCTTTAAAAGACATGGCTTTAACCAACACTTGGGAGGCTGAGGCAAGAGGATCTCTGTGAGTTCAAGGCCTGCCTGGTCTATAGAGCGAGTTCCAGGACAGTCAGAGTTACAGAGAAACCCTGTCTCGAAAAACCAAAAAGAGAGAAAACAACAACAGCAACAACAAAATCAACAAACAATCAAAATAAACCAAAAGCGATTCTGAAACCTCTTTTTCACAGGACGGGGTCTGAATTGTGGTCTTGAGTTTGAATCCTGCATTAGTTACTCTACTTGTTGCTTTGACAAAATGCCCAGCCATAGTAACTCTAGGAAAAGAGAGTTGATTTGGGCTCAAAGTCGATGGCTACTGCCTTTCCGGAGGGGAAGGCATGGTGGCAGGAGCAAGAAGCCTCTGGGCATTCAGCCTGGCACTCAGCCTCCTCTGCCAGGAAGCGCGTGTGACAGATGCTGCAGCTCAGCCCACTTTCTCCTTTGTGCTCAGTCCGGGACCTCTCCATGTAACGGTTCCACCCACATTTGCCACCAGTCTTCCTAATTTCCAATCTAGAAACTCCCTCACAGACTCACCAAGTTTGTTTCCTAGGTGATGAAACCACCCAGCTGATACCCAGCCTTAACCATCATAGATGCCAGTTCTGCCATCACTGGCTGTGCTACCTTGAAAAAGTTAGTCACCCTCTGAGCTCTACCTTGCTCCACTCTCACGTGGGGACAAAACTCCCCAGACTTTTGGAGTTTGGTAATGTGATATGCCTTTACACGGACAGTTGTCAAAATATTAAAATATCCCGCAGCATAAACAAATGTAATGCATCTTTGCCCAGTTAAAATAATATTCCACAACAATGTCCAGAAACCCTCTCACCTTCCCTGGCTCTGTTATCTCACAAATAGTAAAACTATAATACCCTTCCTAGAGGCACCATTTTTGTTTGCTTGCTTATTTTATTTTTATGTGTATTAATGTTTTATCTGCATATATGTCTGTCTATCACGTATGTACCAGATGCCCAAGGAAACCAGGAGAGGGTTCAGATCCTATGTGATTGGAGTTATGGATGGTTGTGAGCCATAACCACAGGTTCTGCCTCACCATAGGCCCAGAAATAATGAAGCCACCTCTGAAACTATGAGCCACAACACCTTTCTTCCTTTAAGTTATTTCTCTCGGGTATTTTCTCACAGTCATGGGAAGCTGAGCAGTGATATCTCATGCAGTCACCTCCAGGTGAGGTGGCCACAATCCCTGCAGCTCTGTTGAGTCTCCCTACTCAGTCTTCCTTCTAAACTCCCTCCACGCCCCTCTTCTTAACATTCCTGCTATGTCCTCTGCCATGCAGGCCATTTTTACCCCTCTGATGATAAACTGCCCCTGTGCCCTCCTTAACTCCATGCCATTGTATGCCCACTGTAGGCCCCAAAATCATATTATTTTTGTCTTTTTTATTTTTATGTATGCATGTGATATGTATATGTGATATGTGTGCATTCATTTTGCTTGTGTGTTAGGTGTGTGGGATGTACATGTGTGTGCATGCATGTGTGTGTGTAAATCATCCTCAGTCTCTCTCCTACTTTATTCAATGAGGCAGGGTCTCTTAATTAGATCTGGAGTTCACAAGTACAGCTAGCCATCCTAGCCAGCTCGACTGGGGATGCCTTGTCTTTGCCTCTGTAGGCTGGAATTACAGGCAGATCCTCCTATCCACCTGACATTTATGTGTGTTCTGGGGAATCCAAACTCTCATCCTTAGTCTAGCAGGGCAAATGCTGTAAGCACTGCGCCACCTTCCCAATCCTCTGAGCCATGTTCTTGTTCCTACCACTTTAACCTGCCTGTTTTCTCAGTAAACAACTCTGTTTCCCTGGGTATTTGGGTCAAAGGCCCGATGGCCACTCTCAGTGGTTACCAGACCAGTTCAGATTCTCCTGCAGAACTCAAGATAAAAGTGATAAAGAACTGAGCAACTGCTTCTTGTTTAGAACAGACGATGTGAGTTTCCGAGATTCACGGAACATGGGTCCCATAAAATGTTCCTCTCTGTCTGTTAACCCATCACAGGCCACTGGCTCTGGCTTCAGATAAATAAAAGTGTCCAGAATTCATCTCTTACCATTTCTACCTCCCTGTCTGGTACTGTCACATTGCATGCACAAGCCTGCTCCACTGTGATGGTTTGGATGAGAAATGTGGACTCATGTATCTGAGCACACCTTTAGGAGTCAGAGCCTTGTTGGAGGAAGTATGTCATTTGGGATTGGGGTTTGAGGTTTTATAGCATTGTCTGCTTTCTGTCTCTGTACCCCATGTGAGGATGAAAATGTGATCAGGTAGCTTTCTGCTGCTATACTTTCCCTGTCTGTTGTCAGGCCTGTCCCATCTCCTGCACCCCCACTGCACCCACCCATATTTACACACATGCACACACACACACTCACGCACGCACGCATGCACGCACGCACACATGACTCTATCCCTCTGAAACTGCGAACCCAAACAACCCTTTCTTCCTCAAGTTGCTTTTGTTGGCATATTTTATCACAGCAAGGAGAAAGTAACTAGCACCCCCACTCTCCATCTGTGCCACCTTTCTCCGCACACACGCACAGCCAGAGGAGCACAGCCAGAGGAATCTTTTTAGACGCACACCTCGGCTCACACACCCCAGCGGCTCCCACCAGTAAAAGCCAAAGCCTACGGTGGCCGTCCCACAAGCCTCTGGCCTCAGCTGCTGCTGTTTCGCCTCCCAGTAGCAGGGCTGGGCAACCCTGCCAGCTCACTCCTGCCTCAGTGCTTCTGGACTTCTTGGTTTCCTTCTGCCCAAAGCTTCAGCCCTCCTCCTTCAGCTCCTCCACCTCAGAAACTGTCAATACTTGTTCAGTGAAACACTTTTTGATGGTTCAGTTTAAAATGGCAGCTTCCCCTGCTTTTCGGTCTATATTCTTCTGGTTCTCCCCCTTAGCTGTTCTTACTGAATGAGGAGACAGGAGCACTCTGCGCGCTTGTTTATTTGGCTGTATCCCACTATGCAATACAAGGTCTATGGAGCCAAGAGTTCATCTTGTTGAGAACTATATTCTAGGTCCTAGGGAAAAAGAAAGAAAGGAAGAAAAGAAAGAAGGAAGGGAGGGAGGGAGGGAGGATTGGTTAGGAAAGGACAGGAAAGGAAAAGGAGAGGGGGGAGGGGGAGGAGGAGGGAGAGGGAGACGGAGAGGGAGAGGGAGATGGAGAGGGAGAGGGAGGGAGAGGGACAGGAGGATCAGAAATTCAAGATCATCCTCAGCTGCATAGAGAGGCCAACCAGGGCAAGGTGAAGCCGCATGAGACCCTGTCTCAAAGAAACCAAAAGGAAAGATCAAAAGGGAGAAAGGAAAGGAAAAAGCAAAGAGCAGGGATAGGACTTGGTGACAGTGGAGAGTGAAAGGTGACCTCCCATCAGGACACTGCAGTGACCTCCATCCTCTGTTCTCCACAGCTGGGGGCTGTGCCAGTTACAGCACTTGGCCTCATAAATCTCCCAGTGACTGCTATCACCTGTAGAATAAAGTCCTAAATCCTAACATGAGCTCCCAAACGCCACCTGGGTTCCTGTTTCCTTCTAAAGTTTGGTTTCCTGCCTTCTTGCCTTCTCTCCTCTGCTACTGTCTCCAGCTCTTCGGGTCTGCACGCCCCTCTTCGGCATTCCCCCAGGGTCTCTGCCTGGAACTCTTTCTTACCAGAAAACAAGCTTTCTGTCTTCCCTGTGTTCTGGGCTCAGCCTAACATCATTCCCTCTAGAGCAGGGGTTCTCAACATCCCTAACTCTGTGACCCTTTAACACGGTTCCTCAACTTGCGACCCGCAACCACAAAATTATTTTTGTCACTACTTCATAGCTGTCATTTTGCTACTATTATGAATCATAATGTAAATACCTGTTGTGCAGGATCTCTGATATGAGACCCTGTGAAAGGGTCATTTGATCCCAAAGGGGTCACAAACCATGGGCTGAGAACTGTTAGGAATTTTGCCTAACGTGAGCTCTCTGCCGATGCAAAAATCCCAATCAAGCCAAATCACAACAAGCCGAATTTAAAAAAATATCCAGGTTTAATGGGATTCCTGTGCTCTCAGGTGGCCCCGAGGGGGAACCAGGAACTTTTGCAACCACCAGAGGGAAAGAGACCACGTGTTTCTCCTTTGGGAGTTCACTTAAATACCCTGTGGGAGTGATCCTGACCCCCCCCC
>LOJH01027843.1:4658-17937 GCA_001685095.1 Ellobius talpinus
TGGTTTCTATGGCAAACTAGTGTGGCTACTGGGATTAAAGGTGTGTGTTATCACCTCCTGGTCTGTAAGGTTGACCAATGGGTCTGTTTTACTCTCTGATCTTCAGGAAAGCTCTATTTATTAAAATGTAAATAAAATATTATTACAGAAGTCAGCACTTTCTCAGTTTCTCTCCATTTTATTTTTTGAGGCAGGGTCTCTTACCGAACCTGGAGCTTACAGTTTCAGTTAGCTAACTAGCTGGGGAGCTCCATAAATCTGCCAAGGATCCCTGCTGAACACTGACATTCCCGGCTTTTTAAGTGAGTGTTGGGAATTGAACTCAGGTGCTCGTGCTTGTGAATTTTGCCGATGGAGCCATCTTGCCAGCATCTGCCCTCAGATATTGGTCATCTTCAATGTCAGAAGTCCATGGGCTTCAAATGTATGGGTATGGGGTACATAGAGAGTTAGTCAGCTTGCTGAGTGCTTCTCCTCTGGTGCCAAGAAGAATTAGAAGGTTATTTATCTTGGTGATGTGAAATGTGATCATCAAGCTGGCTCCAGTAAGGAACAACAGTCTATCCTACCAGACCCTCACAGTCAGGGTGGTTATCCTTTAGGTCATTTCCCAGAGCTACCAGAATCTCTGACACGTGGGCTCATTCTGGACTGACCTCAGTGTGGATTGCTAACCTATGGTTCAAAATGGTGGCCTCGCTGCCTGGCTTTTGAACATTTTCAGAGCACCCTGAACTGTGCCAATTTGCATGAGCCCCAGAGTAAATGCGTACTGTTGCATCAGCTAGATAGAAGGCATGAACTTGGGAGAGCAAAGTTATTCCTGGTTTTAAAGGAGCTTCATCCCTGGGGAGGCAGCTGAATCATGTCCAAGTACGAGTAGGGTGTCCATTTTGATGAGTAGAGATTCTCATGATGCAACCTACTATGAAAGGGGAAGTCAGAAAGATCCCCAGGACAGATATTCTCTTCTGTCTGTCTCCCCATAACACATTGCCCTGACCTGCCTTGATGGTTTACTGAGCTGCCAAGGAGAGAAAGTCCATGTGCCAAGTTCAACCACTCGGGCAACTGTGTCAAGCTGTTTTAGGAAGTAAATGATATTGTTCAGTTAGCCTTTTCCCCGGGAGTTCCAAGCTCAGACACTGTCCCCAGGACAGACTAGGGGACAAGGATCTTCAGCTTCTCTTCAGGTCCTGCCAGATGTTGGGTGTTCTGACAACATGGAAACGGTGCCAGCATCATAGAAGTAGCGGCATGAGCATAGGTTGGTCAAAGCCTCAAATGTATCTGTGCCATCAGAGGTGGTATGAGGATGATGCTTTAGCCCTCAAGGACTTCCAAGCATTCAAAATAATGCTACTGAAATAGGCAGAGATCCCAGGCCCATGCCAGCACTGAGGATAGAGATAAAAGGGTTATGTAAGAAAGATAAGATTTGTTCAAGACCACACAGTCGAAGGCAAAGGAGAAGAACCCTGTCTATGTGCACAATGATGTCCCTTCCTCTCATACCCCCATCTCAGAGGTGGATGTGGTCCACCATCCATCCAGAAAGTCTGTCAGTGGGGAAAGACACGCTATAATTTCCTCCTATCTCTTGCGATTTCCAGGAGGAATGAGGCCACTCAGCCATCCAGCAAACAGGAACCCTTAGGGCTTTGCTTCCCTTGTCTTTTAATCCCTGTGTTGCAGGCCTGTTGTCTCCTGAACTCTGGAAGCTAGCAGAGGCACTAAGGCCAGAGCAGCAGATGGGAAGTGGATGGAGAGATTGCCCCTGCAAACAATATCAGAATTTGGCTGGCTTCCCTCCAATGCTCTGTCTAATGACAAGTTGGAGTTTTCCTTTTTGATAAATTTATCAAATTCTGGCATTTTGTTTTATTTAGTCTTTTAAAAAATCACACAATTTTAAAGATGGAAGGGTCCTTAAAGGTCATCGTACAAAGCTTTCTCATTTGACAAGTTGAGAAACTGAGACTCCGAGGAGGCCAGGGGTGGGATGATGTAGGGGATCTGTGCCAGTCCTCCTACAGGGCAGGACCAGCACGGTGAGCCAGGGGTTCCTGGGGCTAAGTATTGCTTCCCTGAACATGGCTGCCTCTAATTAGGCAGAAAGTGGCTGTTGTATGAACAGGCACTCCTGACTGCCTTTACAGCAGTCTTGAGAGCTAGAAAAAGCTCAAGAGTAGAGCCAAGTGTTTTTGTTTGTAGGGGTGGGAATTTCCAGTAATTCTTTCACTGGAAACAAATGTGAATTTTCACATAGCAGGACCTGGGGGGCTGGAAGCAAGGCACTGGAGGTCTAAGGCAGGAATCATGTTTCCTGTTTCCTTTCTTTTCCTCCCCTTGGTCTAAAACATGATAGCACCTGACAGGAGGATAAACGAATATATATGTGCACATATATTTAATAATATTTAATATATAAATAATATATTAATGTATAAAGATTATATACATAATCTTTCTCCATTTAATTATGGTAGGTTCATGCTGATAGCCATCATAAAGATGGAGAATGAAGCTTTCATATGCAGCACCAAATGCCTGCAAAGACACCATCCTATCTTTCATGTGACAGAGATAAAATATGGTCTGTGCCCAAGGCATCCTTCAGACGGCAGAAGGTTGAAGGGAGTTCTTCAGCTTCCGTTCTCACCCCGTGTAATAATCCCTGGATGCCTCTGCCTTCTTTTCTTTCTCAAAACAGCTAGAAGTTAAGCCTTTCGCGGTTTCACTTCTGGGGTGCAGGGGGTTTGCTTCCCAGCCTCTATCAAAGTCTCTATGAACCCAGGACTGAAGTTCTGACTGGAACACCATGAATGGCAGTTGCTCTCTCAAGAACCTGCTCTATAGCCAGCTCATTTTCTCTAGTGTTTCTGGTGCCAGGTACCCTTGACACACAAGATGCTGAGTCAACTGCTTGAGCCAATGTCAATCTCTGCCAATGTCATCTTGCACAATACCTGTTATTGTCCCTTCACTGTCTTAGCAGTTACAACATGCCTGAGTACATGAACCCTTAGAAACTGTTAGCCTCATGGTAATGGACATGGGAACAGAATGTCTTGCCAAAAGTCACGAAAGGTAAAGAGGTTGAGATGCTAATGTCTTCCTGGGTGGACTCTTCAGTGCCTCGCATGCACCATAAGAGCCTTGAGGGTAGCTCCTGTTTAGCATTGTCTTGGTGCTAGCTGCTTGGTTGGTTTGGCCTGTATTAACCTTATATCATTAGAGCAACATATCTGAAGAAACAAACTTAAAGGGAAAAAAAAGTAGTTGGGTGGTGGCTCACATCTGTAATCCCAGGACTAACTAGGGAGGTTGAGGCAACAGGATTGCCATGTGTCATGTGACGAAGGCCAGCCTGAACTGCACAGTGATTTGCAAGCAAGCCTGGGCTACAAAGTGAGAGAATGTCACCAAAAATCAGAAGGAGAGAATAGAAAAAGAATTTTGACAAAAAAGGCAAAAATAAAAAGAAAAGAGAACATAAAAGGCTCACATTTTTGGAGGTTCCAGTCTGAGCCTGAGGGACCTATTGCTTTGGGCCTCCAACAGGAGTACTGGGCAGGCGACTGTAGCTCACTTCATGGCTGTGAAGCAAAAGAAGAAGCAGAGGAGACAAAGTTATTTCTTTGAGGTCATGCCCTTAATGACCTCTGACTACAACCCACCTCCTAAAGTGCCCACTGCATCTGGGTAGGGCCACCCTGGGGACCAAGCCTTTCACCTATGGACCTTAGAGTGTCACACCTCAGCACAGATGACCAACGGATGCAAGGCCCTGAGAGAAGGGGAAAGAACATAGGTCTCTTTCAAAGGGTGGGAGAAGAAGAAAGCAGCACCTTGGGGGAGCTCTAAACAACTGGGAATGGGCAGGGGATCAGTAGGTGATGGAACAGAAACCCCCTCCCCATTGAGTGACTCTTCTCCAGAGCAGGAGTACAGCATCCTCCTTCCTGTGTTCTCCCATGAGCCAACATGTAGTGGGGTTAGCTTCTCCTCAATAGTCTTCCTTCAAGTTTGAGAAAGAAACCATTTCTCCTTTGGATATTCAGAAATAGTATTTCAGAGACACCATGTGATAGGCAGAGCTAATCCATCATATAGTGGGCACAATGACTAACCCCTCTTACTGTGAAACATCTTCCTTTTATTTTTTATTTTTTGACTGATCCTAATGACATGACAACGACAATGATAGCTGATAGCCAACCACATCGTTCTTTCCTGTGTGAAACTCTATGTTTCTGGCCACAGAAACGAAAGTTAGACGCACCAATAAGGTAGGGATGAAAAAAGTCAAATGACCACAATACTAGTATGCAAAACTCAAAACTGAAAGGTTGACTGCTTGAGGATTAGAAACCCAACATTACTCCAAGCCTTATAGAAACTTCTTCATAAACATTGTGAGCTTCAGTTTCCCTTTCTGCTCTTGGAAATGCATGTTCACCCATTCCTCAGGTCAGCTGAGTAATAAATTGAATAAACTGCGGAAAGAAATACTCTTAGTATTGAGACATAACCTTATCTGCCTTCACGTTGCCTACTCCCACACCCACACACCATACAAATGACTGTTTCCTCTTTTATCTGTTATGTGTTATTATTGATCCTGCGTAAAACACAGGGCATTTGGAGAATGAGCAAGGAAAATTTGTGAATGCATTTTTCTAATTGTAAACTACTTTAGAACTCATCCCAGATCAGAATTTGCTCTATAAGCAATACTTATTATGATAATAGCAAATGAGGCAGTAGACAAATATCTGTTCCTACTGCTTATTCTTCAGAAGGAGTATTTGCTCATCTTGCAAAATCCTGCTAGCATTACCAGGTCTATCCACTGAGTGCTGACCTGTGGCACTGATGCCCCTTGAAAAATGACCTGTCTCAGCAGATCCTTGTCTCTTGCAAATTCCGGGATGGAGTCTCCTATACTTGCAGCTCTGGGGAATGGTTGAAGTCTAGTGCAACCTCCCTCCCGCTATTCTCCACTCAATCCATCCATCAATGGGGCAAATGCTTATTGAACACTCATTCCTGCTGAAGTATCTCCAACTCCCACATCTAGGGAAGGCCTTGGAGAACATGGGAAAGCAGAAAGCTAATGTATATTTCAGCCTCTGAAAAGGAGTAATCTGGTTAGCTTTGAAACTAACTGATGGGAAAGGACATTGATGTGCTGACCTACGACCACTTTGTCCAACCCCATGAAAGTTTGTCACTAGCAGAGTTCTTTGTACCAAGTAAAAATTTCTAGTTTTTCATTGAAAAGGGGTCCTTACACTATTCTCAAACTATTCTGAAGGTGTGTACTACTTCCTTGAAGACAAAACTGTGTGGTACAGCTCCCTGCTAAGTATCATGCATTGCCCATTAATACATATGCATATATTTTTCTCTTTGTTTCAGACCCAGAGAAAAGCAAAACAGTCTTTCAAATATAGATATGGCTTTGCAGCATTGTGTGACTCACTTTATTCTGGTTTAAAAGCTGTCCTTAACAAAATGAGGGGGATACGACTAGATAAGTCCCAGGTTGCTCTGAATTCTGAAGCTTTAAGTTTCTGCTGGGTTTGTCGCTGACATACTATTTGCCACTTCAAAACCATTGACAGGTTTTATTTTGCATCAACCTTTGCACTAATTCCTATCCAACTCACATTTAACAACAGTCTTCCTGCCACGAGAAGCCATGACCCAGTGGGTATGTGCTGAACCGTGCCACTGTGACAACCCCTAAGCCTTCTCTTCCAGAGCAACACATCAGCTGTTTTTTTTTTTCCTGAATCTGAAATACATTACTCTGGCCAATTCTGCTTTTCCTTCTTCCCCCTTCTTCATTGTTCAATAAATCCTCCAGTCCAATTCCACCACTAAAGAACAGAATTGATTTCAAACACTAACTTCTGTGGAAGTGACTCAGCAGGAGCTCACTTTCACTGGGATTTGTCTATTGAAAGCAGACCTCTAGAAACCATTTGTAATGGAGAGTCAACAAAGAATTCACAATACACAAATCATCCCTAATATTCTGCACATCCAGCGACTATCAGCCCAAAGTTCAAAACCTGGGCAGAGACACAACAGGCATCTAACAGAACAACACACGTAAGTAGGTGATGAGTATATTGAGAAGATATTTTACCAGTTGACATTCAGAAAAATGCAATGGAATCATGAAGTTTGCAAGTGGGTGGGACTAGAAAATATTATACAGAGTGAGGTAATGCAGACCTAGGAAGACAAAACCTGCGTGTTCTCTCTGATTTGTGGACCCTAGCTTGGAATCATTAGATGTCAGCATATAACCTGAACTAACCACAGAAAAATGGGAAACTAAACTGTGACCATGACCAGGGGAGCTTTAGAGAGGTGGATAATAAAATACAGGGAATAGGAAGTGGGAAATAAGAAAACGGGGGGATGGTAAATAGGGCGTTTGGAATTCAGAACCTGAAGGAAAGACCCTGTTGCTGAAGATACCACACACTTGAGACACAGGACTTTGAAGAGGAACTGAGGTGAAACAGACCTGGAAGCAGCCTTCCTGAGGACTAGATCCCATAGTATCAGAAGATGCCATGCAAGGTGACAGAGGAGAAAAGCATTTAATAATCCTACTCATCTATAAGACCTGTGAGCCACAACTGTTGTGACCAGCACAGCAAGATATCCCTAAGGGTTCAATAATGGCACTTATGTCTTGAGAATAACCAAAAACCATCTAATTTGAACTTAGGATCAGTTCAGAAGGGAATCCATGCCTTGTACTAGAATTTCAACCAACAAACCACAGCTTATGAGCTCACGGATCTCAGAGGAGAATCTACGACCACCGCTGCCTAACCAGTAGAATTCCTAACTGCATTTAAAATATTCATCCTTACACTAGCAGATAAGGGTAGTATTTGCCCCTCATCCAAAAAAAAAGCCCTCTCTCTGAAGTAGACTAAAACCATTACAGATATGCACAACTTTTCAAAAACAAAGCAAAACAAAAACAAACAAACAAACAAAACTCTTTGGAGTGCCCAGCCCTCCGTACATAGATGTATAGTTGATGCATCTATGACACTACCCTCGTCCCTAAAGTTCAGGGAACATTGTAAAATTGCAAAAGCCAGAGTACAGTGATGTCTACTGTGAGGTTGAATTTTCTCTATTTGGCAGGGGAGCTGCACCCATGGTCATCTAAACAGGACCTGAATAATAACACCGATTGGCATGCCAGTGTAGATGAGGGAACTCTCACAAGGTCCCATTCCTACGCCAAGAGCTACAGGCAATTGATGACTGCTAAGAAAGGGACAATCAGTCCTCCCCAGGGACAAGCTCCCTGACAGATTCTCCAGTCCCTAGAAGTTGTCCCTAACACATATACATACAAGCAATGCTAAAGGAACCCAGCAGGCTTTATTTATCTTTCTCTATCTCTGTATGTGTGTGTGCACATGAAAAAGTAATAATTAAAAGAATGTTTATGATTTTGAAAAAGGGTGGGGAAACACATGAGAAGCTGGAGGGGTGGAAGTGATATAAATATAGTACTCACATATGAAATTTACAAAACTAAAGAAGAAAACACAAAGTAAATTCACAAGGAGCTAGCTCTTCATAGTAGTGATTTCCACAGCAGTGACAAAGTAATGACTTTAACTAAAATGTTAGAGATTACCATATCAATTAAGCATTGACAAAAGTGAGGAATAAATGAAATCCGTACAGACAGTGGGAAATGGTAAATGATATAAACGCTTTGGAAAACAATTTTCAGTTTTTGTAAAGGTACACATAGCTAACCTATTTACTTTACTTTTTTTTTACATTTACTTTACTCTACTTTCATATACTTATGTAAGAGACGGGAAGCAAGTTGACCAGTGATGGCACACACCTTTAGTCCCATTGGCAACACTAGTGTGCCATAGAGCCCGGGTGATAGTGGTGCACACCTTTAATCCCAGCACTAAAGAGGAATATAAAATGAGAAGAGACAGCTCTCAGCTCAGTCTCATTCTGTGGATTCCTGGAGGCAG
Source organism: Ellobius talpinus (assembly GCA_001685095.1). Classification (NCBI taxonomy): domain Eukaryota; kingdom Metazoa; phylum Chordata; class Mammalia; order Rodentia; family Cricetidae; genus Ellobius; species Ellobius talpinus. The sequence goes on from LOJH01027843.1 coordinate 12,710, forward strand.
GATCACCGTTTTGATCTGAGGTAGAGGTAAGAGCCAGTGGCTGGCTACTTTGATTTTCTGATCTTCAGGTTGAACCCCAATGTCTGTCTCTGGGTCTTTATTATTTGTGCTACACAAACTTGACCCATGGTGATGGGAATCAGACCAGATCTACCTACAAAGAAAACAAACATTTGATATGCTGAAATGTGTTCTATCTTGGTTGGGGTTATGCTTACTAGGATGTATATAGATAACAAAAAATTAATCAAACTGTGTTTCTAAAATAGACATTGGATTTATGTAAATGGTATCTCAAAAATTTGAATTATAAAAGGCAATCATAAATATATGAGAATAATAATACATGCTCACCACAATGAGAAAAGTTCAGCATATTGGCAATATTAAGGATTAATAAGGGTGTTCAACAACCCAGGTCTTTCCCAGAATTGGTGAAATTAAATCAGAGAAATGCACTTGAGAGTGCAAACCATGTGTCATTATGCCATGAAACTGACCATATACCTACACTATGGCTCAGCAGTCCTAATTCTTGGTACAAATATGCCTCTCAGAGACATGTGTATGTATACCAGAAAACATACAAAAGTACTTACAGTGACATTACTCACGGTAATCATAAATGATCTAACGTCCATCACTAGCATAGTGGATAGAGTGTGGCATAATTTTGTAATGAAATACTATCATGATGAGAAGAAATGATGAACTTTTAAACATAGCATGTACATAATGAAATCCAAACAAGGGACTGTAATATGCGGATATGGTAGTGAGGCTCTCTGGAACGGAAGTGCTGTGGTCTTGGGGAGGGAGTAGAAGGGGCTTATGCGATGCTGGAATGTGCTGTTCATTGTGTAAATTTTTTGGTAATTCATCAAGGTGCTCATTCATCATGCATTCTTATTTGTAATTATCACTGATGTTATATGTCACATTACATTTATTTTCAATAAAGGAAATTCCAAGTACATGTGCAAGAGGGCCTTGTAGGAAGAGACAGAGTGAATCTCAAGGAATGCAGACATGATGGAGGATTTGGGGGATGAAGGGAGACACATGGGAAGAGAAGTCTTATCTTTCTTCTTCAAGATTCATTGAATCCCAACTAGTAGGCAAATGTCAAAATAACTTGTACCCCTGTCCAAACCTGTCCTTATTGCCTTCCTGCTTGAGCCACAAAGATAGTCCCTGCATCTACTCCTCTGCACAACTTCAGGGGTCTTCTGCTATCATAACAGGATCCCTAGAGTCTACATGCCCCCATTTACACAGAGGTGTTGCCCTGAAATCCATTAGTCTCGTGTGGCTATTTTTTGCTTGATGAATTACCACAAGGCAGTTTTTACTTTCAACAGAGATTTGCATGATTAGACATTGCAATCACTCTGTTTTCTTCTTCTGGCTGAAGCTTAGGGTTTGGCAGATAGCTGTGACTTGCTCCTTATCCACTCAGAGCCTTGGTTCCAGGGCTCAGACAGAAGACCACTCTATCACATTCTAAAAGAAGCCTCCTGTTTGGGTTCTCATCTCAAAATTGTGATCCCTTTGAGTGCTTTAACAGACCAGCCTCTTCCATGCTCAGCCTGGAGTCCTCTGAATTACCAGCTTTGCAGTGAGGGCAGCTCCGTGGTTCTTAGTATTAACATTTTCATTTTAGAGGCCCTGGAGAGCTACTGCTCATGCTCAATACTGCATCTCCTTTCTTAATTTTAATTTTTATTTATTCTTCTCTCATACAATATACCCGGATTGCAATTCCCCTCCCGCTGTTCCTCCCAGTCCCTTCCCACCTTCCCTCTTCCCCAGACACACCCCCCTGCCCCAGAAAAGAGCAGGCTTCCCAGGGACATAAACAAACACAGCACAACAAGATACAATAAGAACAGGCATAAACCCTCACATCCAGACTGGATGAGGCAACCCAGTAGGAGGAAAAGGGTCCTAAGAGCAGGCAGAAGAATCAGAGATAGCCCACTCCTACTGCCAGGAATATCAAGCCAATAATCATAATATACGTGCAGAGGACCTAGTGCAGAGCCATGCAGGGTCCCTGGTTGCTGTTATAGCTTCTGTGAACCACCATGAGTGCTCTTCAACCCTTCTGCCTCACACAATTCCTCCTCACCCACTTTCCTGTGTTCCCAGAGCTCCGAGGTGATAAAGACCTCGATAAAGACCTCCAATTTAGACTCTTTCTCTCTTTGCCTAATGTTTGTCTGTGGGCCTCTGATCCATTCTCATCAGCTGCTTGAGGCAGCCTGATGCCAACTGGACTAGGCACTCATCTGTGAATACAGCAGAACATCATTAGAAATCACTTCATTGATTTTTTTTCTCCCCAGTTGTATTTGGTTCTACTTTAGGTTTCCAGTTCCTGGTCATTCAGACAGTGTCATGCATGGGCTCCCTTTCATGGTATGGGCCTCAATTAGGCCAGTCATTGATTGGCCACTCCCATAAGTCCTGATCCACCAATGATAGCTGGGGGCAATATTCCGTCTCTTAAACCTGTTTAAATATTCAACAGTCATTGAATTAATTAATGGGAGGATGGATGGAACAAGGTGGCTTTAAGAAGCAATGGCCTTGAGAAGGGCCTTTCTGAAGACTGGAAAGGCTCTTGTCTATTCTAAGGTGGCCCCTGTCATATGTCACTGTCTTGTTGGTTTCAAGTCCCCAAGACACTGTGATGGTCTGAGTGGAAAATCTCCCACACAGGCCCATGTACTTATTGGTCCCCAGCTGGTGGTGCTGTTTATGGAAGTCATGGAGTCTTCAGGAGGCAGAACCTTGCTAGGAGATGTATGTCACTGGGGTCAGATGTTGAGATTTTATAGCCTGGTTCCATTTCCTAGTACCTCTCTCAGCTTTCTATATGTGGATGACATGTGATCAGCTAGACTCTTCCTCCTGACACCATGCTTTCCTTGTCTGCTGCCATACCTTTCCCACCCTGATGGACTCCCTTTCTCTGGAACTATAAGCTAAAATGAACCAAACCCTTCCACCCCTAAGTGGCTTTGGATTGTGGTATTTTATCACAACAGAAGAGAAAACAGAGGAGTTACTGGGACAGAGAAGCTGGCTTTCCAGAACTAGAAAAATTAGGTTTACATCAGCCTTGTCCTGATTATCTCCATGCTGTGAAAAGTGTGATGCCCCAGACTCAGGAGTCACAGGCAACAGCCGAAGGCTGTGGGCCATGTCATGTTCTGTGTTTGGCTTCAGTATCATCCATAAAAGTGCATGAATGCTGCTTCAAGAAACCATATTTCCTCAGCTTCAGCCCCTCCTTCACCACAATTAAATTAATATTTGCCAGGTGCTCTTGAGTTTATAAATCTCTGCAAGATGATGTAACAGACTGGTTGATGGGGAATAGGCGATATTTTTAGATCCCCCCTTTCCTTTTCTCCAAGAACAGCCCTAATACTACAGTAACGCACCATTTGATATTTTAGCATTTCAGATACTTTAAAGTAAATTACTTCAGTTTATGGCACTTTGCTTCCTTATATAATTGTTATAAATAACCTTCAAATGACATAAAAGCTATAAACATTGTAAAACTGAAGAGTAAATTATAACATTTCAGCGCGTGCACATAGGAACTCAGCCACGTTAAGGGGAGTGAGGAAGGTAAGTTTGTTTGTTCTTTCCCTCCATAACCATCAATCTCATATTTCCACAATAAATAATTTGCAGTAAATAAATGACAAGGAACAGAGGAAACTTCATGTATTTTCCTGAAAGCCTGGAATTGACCTCCTTGTGGGGGCTGGCTCGCCAGCCTGCAAGCTGGAAACACCCACTAGGGGAGTTAATGCTTAAGGATCCTTAATGGTGTCAATAGAGCAAAGGAGAGAAGGAGGGCTACCAAAAGAGGGGTCTGAACCTGGAGGAGGGAGTCCACAAATAGTCTAAACTGTGCTCCCCAGGGTGACTTGGAGGTATTCACAAGGTCTCCCAGAACTTCAAACATCCCCATACATCATTATCAAGATAATAACTACTGTTTATTGAGTACCTACCTCTCTATGTCATGCCAGGCACTTCATGAACATTTTCCCATTGAATTATTTACTACAATTAATATTAGTTTGCAAGAGAGGGAATGGAGAGATAGGACTTTAATGGAGAAAAGGACCTTTCTGTCTGCCCTCACTGTTATAAATGTTGCAAAATGGTCTTACACCTGTGTGTCTGTATGTATTCAAAGTGTTAGCCCTTTGTAGGGTTCTCTAGAGTAATGGAACTTAGGTAATGAACTTAGATAATATATATAAAGGTGATTTATTGGAATGGCTTATAGGTTGCAGTCCAGATAATCCAACAATGGCTGCCTATGAACAGAAGGTCCAAGAATCTAACAGTTGTTCAGTTCAAGAGGCTGGATGTCTCAGCTAGTCCTCAGTATTTGCTGGAACCCCAAAAGTAGACATTAATACCAGTGAAGGAATAGACTTACTAACAAGGTAAGAGCAAGCAGGCAAAGAGCAAAAGCTTTCTTCTTTCATGTCCTTAAATAGGTTTCCAACAGAAGACATGGTCCAAATTAGAGGTCGGTCTTGCCGCTTCAAAATATCTTGATTAAAGATGTTCCTTCCCAGTGAAAAGATACAATTAGAAGTGAATCTCCCTACTTTGAATTAAGCAAAACTTCCTCATCAATGCATCTTTCTATTTTGGGGGTTTTAGTTCATTCCAGATGTAGTCAAGTTGACAAACAAACCCAGTCTAAACCTTCAAGAGTACACATTGAAATTATGATTAGATTTTGGATAAGCTTGGTTTGGCTTGTTTGTCTTATTTGGAGACTCAGAAAATGGGAGAAGTTCATGCTTCTCTCAAACTCTGGGATCTCAGCTTCTGTCTCCATATTGCATGTAAGAGCTTTAGGGATGGAGTTCAAGGGGTGGTGGTTAAGTGATTCATTGAAGATGGATAAACTTAAGGAGAAAAGATGACCCCACTATCTAGTACAGTAGAAAATGGGGATCTTTCTCTCTGCTATATGCACTTCAGGAACAGCTAGCAGCAGGTACATCTCCTATGCAAATTCACCCCCAACTCACCCCTTGTGCTCAGGAGATCTTGGGTGTAGATGGAAGTTTATGTACTGCCAGGTCCCACCGCCATTCAGTCCCAAAGAAACAGACAGAGACTTGTGTTAATTATAAACTGTTTGGCCTATTGCTCAGGCTTATTATTAACTAGCTCTT
>LOJH01027844.1:0-17937 GCA_001685095.1 Ellobius talpinus
AGCAATAATAAAATTCTCACAAGATTCTTTCTTTCTCAAAAAGACTAGTACCCTGTGCTTGGTTGGGGGTCCAGTCAAACCCACACTCAATCCTACACAGACCTCACTAAAATAGCTAAGATAGTTCTTAATCTTCGCTTATTTACAACTACTGTTCTCTGTCCAACCTACAATGTGAGTTGCTTTTAACAGGCCCATCGGGCCTCTGTTTCTCTAAAAGGCCTCTGGGGCCTCATAAAACACATCTTAATAAATGTGTGTTTTTCTCTATTGCTGATAGGCATGTGCCAATTTTGATTTTCAGAATGAGCTAAAAAGAAGCTGTATTAAGGAGTCCCTGTTCCTCAAAACACAGTGTGAAAGAAGGAAGCTGAGGGAATTTCACTTCAAACAAGACTCTTTTCTATATCTCCAAGACTACACATTTAACTTGGAATAAAACATAAAAAATACAAAAACCACCTCACAAACATTAGTCTGGCCATTTGGAAGGTGGAACAAGCCTCCTGCACACATAGTGAAATGTTATAGAATGTCAACCCACCTAGGACTCTGGTTAGGAGCTGTGGAAGGAAGTGTGAGCTACAAATGGCTCAGAGCTGAGTCTCTCTAGAGAGAGAAGCTTCTATCACCATCCCTGGGTAAGCTGCCGCTGTGAAGGCAGGTAGTGGAGGACAACTCAGTCCAGCCTTACTGACTGGATCAGGCCAGTCCTGTGGAGCTGGTACAGCTGGCTGCTGATGTTGCAACTTGAGCTTGGCACTGAGTTTTCAGTCCTCTGCCTCCCCGGGATGGGGGAGACTCTGTTCAGGGAACTTCCCTCATGAACCATGTTCCCAGGATTCCTTAGCTGGGAGGCTTTGTAAAGATGGTTTTGCTAACACATCAACAGGTTTGTGTGCATGCATATAGAAGAAACAGGAGAAAGTTCCACGCCTTCTTGAGGATGGAGACAGTGAAGATCTGAAGACAGATGGGCTGAGATGAAAACACAAGTGTGTTTCTTCAGATTTGTCTGATGCTTTCCCCAAAGTGAGCTCTCACTGCCTCATTTAACAATAGGGCATTTTGCATGAAATATAGGTATCTAGTGATATTTTTGAGATTACAAATCTGAGATATGGCATTATGGTGCAAGCATTCCACCCAGCAGCAACCAGCCACAAACGATTTTCAGCTGTTGCTCTCTTTGGATGACATGGTAGCTCTGAGTGAGGTAGGGTCTCCAACACTCCTGTGGCGATTTGAATAAGAATCACCCCCACAGGCTCACATAGTTCAATGCAAGGTCATCAGGGAGTAGCACTACTTGAGAAGGATTAGGAGGTATGACTTTTTTTGGAGCAGTTGTGGCCTTGTTGGAAGAAGTATGTCACAGGGGGTGGGATTTGAGGTTTCAAAAGCCCAAGCTAGTCCCAGTGGCAGTCCCATTCTTCCTGCTGTGTAAAGATCCAGATGCAGAACTCTCAGCTATTTCTTCAGCACCGTGTCTGCCTGCATGCTGCCATGCTTCCTGGCATGATGATAATGGACTCTGAAGTCATGAGGGAGCCACAGTTAAATGCTTTCTCTTATAAGAGTTGCCTTGGAACTGGGTATAATTGTCATCAAAGAGACCAGAGAGACTCCATCCAGAAACTGATGGGAAGAGATGCAGAGTCCCACAGCCAAACATTAGGCAGAGCTTAGGGAGTCCTGAAGAAGAAGGGGAGGAAGGATTGGAGGAACCAAAGGAGATAGGGACACCACAAGAACATGGCTAACAGAATCAACTGATGGAGGGGAGGGAGGGTAGAGAAAAGAAACTGTGGTCAGGACTGAATATATGTGAGAAGAATAAAAAAAGGAGTTGCCTTGGTTATGGTGTCTCTTGACGTAGTATACTAGTCAGTGACTAAGACACCTGGGCTGAGTTCTGTGAACTCAGCCTCTTAGCTCCACACCCCTTGCTCATTTCCCCACCATATACACACTCCTTCGCGTACCATGTGAACCTTTCAGAACACAGATCCATGGGGCAGGGCTGTGTCTAGTCCTCTTCTGATTTCCACAGGCACGACCTGGCACAGGACCTAGCAACAGATCATTGAGACATGGACTGGAAGTACACAAGACATTTTCTTCCAATAGGAGCTTTGGTTTGTCCCCTTCCCAAATGTGCCTCATAAAATTGTGAAGCCCCCAGGAAGGGTGTAGACTTGTGGAGGTGAGTCAAGGTGAGTGGTGTAGGCAGGAGTGGAAGTGAGTCTAGGTGAGTGGTGTAGACAGGCATGGAGGTGAGTCTAGGTGAGTGGTGTAGACAGGTGTGGAGGTGAGTCAAGGTGAGTGGTGTAGACAGGTGTGGAGGCGAGTCAAGGTGAGTGGTGTAGACAGGCGTGGAGGTGAGTCTAGGTGAGTGGTGTAGACAGGTGTGAAAGTGAGTCGAGATGAATGCTGTAGACATGCGTGGGGGTGAGTCTAGGTGAGTTGAGTGGATCTACATAGGATACACGTTTGATCACTGGAAAAAAAATCAAGGCTTGCCACACGTAAACCAGTCTGAGATGCCCGTTTGAGTGCCTCTCAGCAGGGAGATTACCAAGGAAGAGAAGATAAACCTGTGAGTATCCTCTGAAAATAGCAACATAACTCAACCTGGGGTCCTCCAAACAGCTGGACTTAAAATGGAAAGCAATTATTTTGTCTATCATTAAGACTATAAAAGTAGGACACACGATAGGCGATCAATTTTAAATCATCCGAGACTGCAAGAAAGATTTTTTTCCCTGGGGCTTTTTTCAAGAGGACTAATGTGTGTTCCTGCCATGGCCTTGTAATAAAGAAATCATGCATTATGCAAACATTAACATTTAAACCAATTATGAGCAATTGTAGCCAACTCTTTGAAGAATACAGAACTGAGTTATGGCTTCTTTTATGAATATGATTCCTTTACTAAAATAAAACCAAGAGAGTTATGTCCTGTGCATCAGCATAAGCTACTGGAAGAAAGCTCATTTCCTGTATTTATCCTCTCAAACGACAGGATATTATCAAAGAATTTTATGTGTGAATTATGAACTCTTTGTCAGTAAATATGGAAGATATGTCAGTTCTATACAATGTATTCACCTGTTAACAGCGCACTGAGGGAATCACGCCATCCCCAGCTGACCTTTGGTCTCTTCATTTACAAGCACACAAGTATATGTGCACTATTATATACATATATATACATATGCACCTGCACACATGTACCTGCCAACATGTACTTGCACATGCATGTACATATACACATGCACACATACAGTTATACACATACACCTGCATGTACCTGCATACATATGGCCACACACATACATCTTCACACACATGTATACACACATGTACAGCTGCACATACACAGACACACACATGCCTCTGCACACACATACACATGTACATGTACCTTTACACACAGACACCAACACACATGCACCTTCACACACATGCATACACACATGTATCTGCACAAAACACTTCAATACATGTGCAACTGCACACACACAAATATTTTATTATACTCATTTGAGCTCAAGGAAACAGATTACAGCATGGAAAAGTTAGAGACTAAAAGCTTTATAAGCAGAGAAACTTAGGAAACTAACAGGCACGTAATGGAATAATGGCTTGCACAAATGCCCTTCTTCAACTTCCTGAATACCAAGTTTTTTCCAAACCATAGTTTGACATTTTTATTGTGATTCTTCATAGTTTATGGTAAAGGAAAACAACATCCATATTTATAATGCAAATTACTCACATGCACCACGTTTACTGTTCTCCCTCTATGACACACGCATCATAGAAATTAATCTTAACAGCTGTGTGTGACATTAGGTAAGGAATCCAGAAAATGTGCCCTTCTTATGACTAATGAAAAAGTATCTTTTTTTTCTGGAAGAAATGAAAGGCTTTTAGAAAAATATTTCACTTTTTATGGTGAGATGAGTGCTCTATAAATGTCATCTTTCTCTTTCTATTTTTCAACAGCTAAACTAAGTTTTATAATGGGGAAAGGAAGAAAGAAAACAAAGCAAAAAAGACATGCCTGCTTTTGCTCCCGGGTGATGGAAAATCCACATCAATGTGGGACAAATGGCCTGAGTCTGTGGCTCCACTATGGGGATGCCATCATTCATGTTGCTTATGTCACATGGTTTTCCCATTGGTGACGAGCCTAAGATAGAGATACATATAGTCAATCATGACAGGAACCCAATGCCCAGTCTTGTAAGGAACCTGTCTGTATCCTGCAGGGTCAATAACAAAGTGTGTGTTCCTCCATCTTGTAGGTTTCTGGCCATCTCATTTTCATGGATTTCATTATTTCATGAAGAGAAAAACTTCTCCAGAAAATTCACACATGTTAAATAACTACAATTATAGGCATTCCATGCTTGCCATTGGTAAAATCTATACAATGTGGTGTCGCTTTATTCTCAGCCACTAAAACATCAGTCAGATGTCAGTGACATTTAGTCACTGTGGCAAAAAGCCTGGCAAAAGCCACATAAGTGAGAAAGGCTTATTTAGGCTAACAGTTGGAGAGTACATGACAGGGAGGCACGGCGGCTGGAGGTGAGGTGTCCGGCCACGTAGCATCTGAACTCAGGAAACAGAGGGGGGAGGGAATGTTCAGCTCACTTTCTTCTTTTTATTCAGTTCAAGAGTCCAGCCCATGGGTTGGTACTTCCCACATTCAGGATGGAGCTGATGGATCTCCTCAGTGAATCTGGCTGGAAAGCTTTTGCAGACATACCTAGAGATGTGACTTCTAGATGATTCTAAATTCCATCAAGCGGACTGACTAGGTTCAATATTACACCAGGAGGGGGTGTGGAGCAATACAGATAGCAGCTACAGGCATGTGCTTTCCACTAGAAATTCAGAGGAATGTGGCTCACAACTTAGGGAAAAAACATTTTAGTTTCGTTTTATTTTAAGTGTGTGGGTATTTTGCCTGCATGTATCTCTTTGTACCACACCTGTGCCTGGTACCCTCAGGGCCAGAAGAGGGCTTCAGATCCCCTGGAATTAGAGTTACAGATGGTTGTGAGCTCCCTTATGGATTCTGGGAGACGAATCTGGGTCCAGGGCAAGAATTGCCAGTGATGTGGGATTCCCCTCTGTTTGCTAATAGCATGTTTTATTGCCATTGGTTAATAAAGAAGCTGTTTTTGGTTAATGGCTTAACAGAGTAAAGTTGGGCGGTAAATCCAAACAGAGATATAGAGCGAGAGAAGGCAGAGTCAGAGAGATGCCATGTAGCCGCTGGAGGAGAAAGACACAAACCGCCAGCTGGAACCTTGCTGGTAAATCACGTACTTCATGGTAAAATACAAAATAATAGAAATGAGTTAATTTAAGATGTAAGAGCTAGCCAATAAGAAGCTAGAGCTAATAGGCCAAGCTGTGATTTAATTAATACAGTCTCTGTGTAATTATTTTCGGTCTGGGAAGCCGGGAAATGAGCAAGTAGCCTCTGCCTATGGGCCAATGCTCTTAACCACTAAGGTATCTCTCTAGTCCCATGATTTAGGGATTGTTACCTGACCCTCATTTCCTCTACATTTGTCCCGCAAAAAGGATGATCCTCCAGGCACAATAAAATTGTGTGTATTTATGATGGACAGATCTCAGGAGCCAAAGTCCAGGCTGGAGACCTACTTTTCTGGACAGTGCCTTGTATAATTTCTTTTAGCATCAACAAATACATAATACGATGTATAGACTTTTGCCTTGAAAAGGTGTGACTGACTTGTTTTCTCTGTGTGTTTTCAAAGCTTAAATGTTCAACATAGAAGCATACATACAGTTCTACTTGGGTTTATCTTGGCTCACAGTTTGGGGGTTCATAGTCCATCTTTTTGGGGGAAGGCATGATGGTAAGAGTGAATCTAGCTATGGTGTCAGGAGCATGAGGCAGCAGAGTTGAATTGTACCCACAGTCCTTAGTGCAGAACACACACACATGCAATGACTGCAGAGTATCAGGTGTAGGAGACTGGACATGTCCAGAGACCTCGTAGAAACTGCTTCCCAACATTGGCCTTATAGTTCAACCCGACATTCACACTAATGTGTTGGCTAGTGTTTTGTCAACTTGACACGGAGTCAGGGTCATCCGGGAAGAGGAACTCTCAACTGAGAAAACACTTCCATCAGACTGTCCCATGGCCATGTATGTTGTGCATTTTCTTGATTAAAGATTGGTGCAGGAGGCCCAGATCCTCTGAGGACAGCACCATCCCTGGACTAGTGGGCCTGGGGTCTACATAAGAAAGCAGGCTAAGCAAGCCATAAGGAGCAAGTCAGTAAATCACTGTCCTCTATGATTCCTGCTTCTGCTCCTGCTTCAGTTCCTGCCCTGACTTCCTTCATGATGGACTGTAATGGGATAACATAAACCAAATAAACACTTTCCTCCTCAAGTTGCTTTTGGTCATGATGTTTTATCAAAGCAATAGCAGTCAAACTAGGACAACCTCCAAACACAAAAGTCTTGCTTGCTCCTTGTTGGGATAACTGTGGCATTATTAAGAAATGGTCTGAATGGCTTGGGCACTGGGCTGGAGAAATGGTTCAGCACTCTGCTTTTGCAGAGATGCCCTCTTCTGGCATCCTCTGGTACTGCACTTATGAGCACAAATCCCCACAGAGATACACACATCTATACATTATTTGAAATAAAATAGTTATTTTTAAAGGTCAGGGGAGAGGTAGATTCAGAGATTGGGAGTGGGGGAGTGAGGATTCAAAAGACAGTTTAGGAGTAAGAATAAGGTAGGACAATCCTGTGGCTTGGCAGAGTAGAGGGCCAGATTCCAGTACGGGGAGTGGTTTGTGTGGGCACAATGATTAGCTCCCTTAGAGGCTCTGTGGGCTTTGAAAGTGGATCCTTGCTCAACCCTGACTCATTGGATGAGGGCTCAGTTGGTAGAGTGGAGGTCACAGTTCTGTTATTTTCGCTTGGAGTAAGTGTGATCTTTTTCCGTCATCAAGCTTTTTTCTTTTAAAGGTGTGGCCTGGCTGTGGCTGTGGCTCATTTGGTAGGGTGGATGCAGAGCAGGCACAAAGCCTTGCACCTTATAAACCCTGTGTGTTGGCACATGTCCACCACCCCAGAACTTCTGAGATGGAGGGGGGAAATCATAAATTCAAGGTTATTTTGGGATATGGAGGGAGTTCCAGTCAGCCTGGTCTATGTGAGACCCTGTTTCCAATCAGACAAACATGAGATCTGCATTAAAATAACCTCATTGGGCTGTGACATCCAAGATGTAGCCACAACCGGTGGCTTTCATATTCAGCCTGTAAGTAAAAGCTTCGAGTAGAGGGGTAACAGAAAGATGGCCCAGGCTTGCCCTAAGGTTGATGTTATCCATTTATCTTCTTGTTGTTTCCAGTGAGACTCTGCCTGTTTTCTCCTTCATTTCAAATTTTTCTCCTTACCGTATTTTGGGCTGTGTATGACAGCCTGGCAGCGTCCATGGAGGACTGAGAGACATTTAAGGCAGGGAAAAGTCTGGCCCTGTTCCGTCTTTGCTAGCTGGGGCCTGCAGCTGGGCTCTGGATTCACTAGTCTGTGAAATGGGAAATTTACAGAGACTGTAAGGACCAAAGAGCACAAACTTTCTAAATATGCCTCAGCATCTGTGTTTCTGAAGCCACCATGGTGACAGGTGCCATTTACCCAGAGCTCTGCTGAGTGCCAGGCCTGGGAAGAGGACAGCAGAGGTGATACCAACTGACCTGCCAGAGAGATGCTGGAAAGTGGGGTTGTTGCTTTATGCCTATGACTAGGACTATTTATCAGCAAGTGATGTTTCTTGAGCACGCAGGAATCCCAAGGTCAGGATTGAAAACAGCCTCCATCTCCCAGGGGCCTTCTCCCATCTTGTCTCTGCACAGGTCTTCCTGGATTCATTCAACAGATTCATTTTAAACCTAGAGATGACCTCCATGCATGCTGAGGACACAGGACCAACACTGCTTTTGTGCAAAGCTCAAGGGAAAGAAATTGTGTATGCCTGAAGCCTAGCAAATTTAGGACTCCTGGGATCCTGACCTGTTAGAACAGTGGCTCTCAACCTTCCTCATGCTGCACAACCCTTTAATACAGCTCCTCATATTGTGGTGACCCCCAACCATAAACTTATTTTCATTGTTACTTCATAACTGTAATTTTGCTACTGCTGTGAATCATAATGCATATATCTGTGTTTTCCGATGGTCTTAGGCAACTTCTGTGAAAGGGTTGTTCGATTTCAAAGGGGTTGTGACCTACAGGTTGAGAACTGCTGTGTTAGAATGACCAACAGAAAGTCTGTGGGTCAAGAGTAAAACTGGTCGCAGCCTTCCAACCTCAGCTCTGAGCCGTGGGAGCTGTGGTTAGTGCTGGGTGAACATCTGGAGAGAGAACCTCCGAACACACAATGACATCAGACATCACCAGGCCTGGATGAGTGATAGCTCACAAACACTGGGTGAACTTTCCGTTTTATTTCCATAGGCAACTTCTGGGATTTTTCCGGCTTTACTTTTTAGGCCCTGCGTGCGTGTACTGGCACAAATGTATTTCTCTCCACACACAAACATCACTTGATCTGATCAAAAAAGGTAATGGCCTAGATGAGGGTGGCTTACAGACATCTAAAAACAAACAGGGGAACTTCTCATAGGATTTGTTTGCATACCTGCATAGAAATGCCACTCAGACACACGCCTCACACAGAGAAAAGGGCTGCACATTTCTTTGAACTAAAATATCTTTTATCTTTGGAGTTTAGTTGAAAGAATAAACAGAACAAAAAGCATGAAATATGGAGGTAGCAGATCTCATTAGATGAAAAGTTAGCAGAGATGAGTCTATGGGGTTATGCTGATTGCGTCAAATGATCTCCTTTCAAACCAGAAAAACAAGAGAAAGCTCTAAACCTCTTTATGTATGAAATCAACTTAATTAAATATTCACTCAGATATTTACAGTCCCGCGCCTTCAACATCTTTCTTCTCCAAGGCTTGAACAAGTTTTTACTTCTGGGGACTTGTGGATAAGGTGCTGACTCACAATAAAGGAAGCATAGCCATTCTGGCTTTCCAGTGGCCTGGCTGGTGCTGTTGGTTCTGTCCTTCTGCATGTAACACAGTTTAGACCATTCACCAGGGCAGACCAAGGTGAGCAAAGCTAGGGGTTTCGGAGGCTCCAGAAGATCTTTATCCAAGGAGAACGTGTGGTGCAGTGAGCCTGCTACCTCTAAAGTCTGTGCTGTTTCTGCATGGAACTCAGGAGACCATCTGGCACAGACACAAGAGTTCAGGGCTGTATTAGTTCCCTTCTCTATCACTGACAGAAAACACTAGCCAAAACCAGCTTAAGGAGGAAAGGGTTTATCTGGCTTACAGCTTGAAGTCCATCATGAAGGAAAGTCAGGGCTGGAACTCAAGTTGAGAATCTGGAGGCAGGAACTGAAGCAGAGGCCATGGAGGAGAGCTGCTTACTGACTTGCTCCTCATGGCTTGCTCAGTTAGTTTTTTTGATCACCTAGGACCCTCGTTCTAGGGGTAGTAGCCCCACAGTGGTCTGAACCTCCTCCATTAATTAGTTATCAAGGAAAAGCTCCATGGACATAACCACAAGCCACACTGACGGAGGCAGTTCCTCAACTGATGCTTCCTCCTCACAGGTGACTCTGCTTTCTATCAAGTTTACAAAAACTGATCAGGACCAAGCCTATTTCAAGGGATGTCCTTCTTTGTTCTTTCAACTGTATTTACACATAAACCCCAGCACTGATTTTCTTTCCCCAAAGGATTGCCTTTCCATGGAGCCCTGACTGGTCTGGAACTCTCTATGTAAGTCTGGCCTCAAACTTATCAAGTTCCACCTTCCTTGGCCTTCTGAGTAGGAGAATTGAATGTATTTGAAGGTAGCAGGCATTCTCCCTATCCATAATGGCCTGCCTTAACTTAGCTACTAAAATTAGGCACTTAGAGGGCACTGTGCTGGAAGTGCCAGGGTCCTGGCTGTGAAGACTCCTATCAGCACTGGCATCTAAGAATTGTCTTAGGCCATGAAATCAGCCTCGAGGAGGGTTTACTCTGGCAAAGGAGCAGCTCCCACAAACAGGTTCATACTCAGGGCTGGACTCAGCTCTCCCTGTGACCTGCACTTATAACCTGCACTTATACTTTTAAAATGCCTCCTGCAATTGTAGGGGCAAAGGGCATAGTACTTACATTCCTCTCCCAAGTATTGCTTTACTGATGCAAGGGGTGGGCGTGGCATTTTGTGTTAGACCAGGGTAGGATATGAAAGTTTCAAGCCTGGATAGTTCCTAAGAGAGTGCTTTCTGCCAAGGGTCCTACCTAATGCTTGATGAGACGGCTGAAGGTGAAGTGAGAGGGGACCAAGAAAGAAAGTGATGCTTCATGTTTTGTGGTCTTTTGCTGCTCAAGCTGAGAGGAATCGGAAATGACACATGCCATTTAGGCATGACATCTGAGGGTGTGGGTCATCCACTTCCAACCTACATCCCGTTTTTACTCAGGAGTCAGCCTTGACCTCTGCCTGCACCCCTGTAAGCAACACAAACACCGCGAGTTGCCTTGATACAGAATTTTCATGGTCAGCATTATCAAGCAGACTTTGTGTGTCGGCTATTCTTGGTTGTCAAGTTGACTGACATGTGGGAGCAACTAAATCCCAAGTGGCTGGGTATACCTGTGAGGGAATTTTTCTTAATTAAGTCAATTTGAAGTGGTAAGACCCATGTTTACTCTGGATCTTTGGAGACAGAAAGATCTACCTTTAATCTGGGCCACACATTGCTGATAGGCAATACAGAGGATGTGGAAGAAGGAGTTCCTTGCTTTTTGCCTGCTTACCCTCGCTCTTCACTGACACGTTTGTTTCTCCACTGATGTCAGAGCCTACTTCTTTTGAATTCTGAGGTATACTGAAGATGAACTGAGACATCCAGCCTCGTGGACTGAACTACTGGGTTCTTGGGCTTTCCATTGGTGGACAGCCATTGTTGGACTAGCCATAGCTGTAAGCCATTCTAATAATGTCTTTCTCTCCCTCTGTCTCCCTCTCCCTTCTTCCCTCCCTCCCACTCCTTTCCTTTTTCCCCCTTAATAGATTCATCTATCAGTTCTGATCCCCTAGAAAATCCTGACTAATATGCAGTTTGTCCCCTAACCAAGTGATTGTACCGGGAGTGCTTGCCCATGTCTGTGTGCTCATGTGTGTG
Organism: Ellobius talpinus; assembly: GCA_001685095.1. Taxonomy (NCBI): domain Eukaryota; kingdom Metazoa; phylum Chordata; class Mammalia; order Rodentia; family Cricetidae; genus Ellobius; species Ellobius talpinus. The sequence continues at coordinate 11,277 of LOJH01027844.1, forward strand.
CCCCACACTGTGTCTACGGAGGTCAGAGGGCAACTTGCAACAGTCAGTTCTCTCATTATACCATGTGGGGCTTGGAACTTGATCTCAGGTCATCAGGCTTGGCTGCAAACACCTTTCTTTACCCAGTGAACAATTTTGTCAGCCTTTAATTATTTAGAATTTTAACATTTTAATAAGGGTCCCAGGGAAAGCTTCACAAAGAAAGTTGTTTTTGTTGTAAAGAAAGGTTTTATTGTGACATTTTCACATATTTGTATCATTCACTTTGTAATTTGCCCCCTCTACTGCCTTCCCCACAGTCTGTATTTCCCCTTCTGCTGGTCTCCTCCCTCCCTCCAAATCATCTCTCTTTTTGCTTTTATGCACATATGTTGTGGGATATCTGTACACTGTGTCAAGGTGTATTGCTGTGATTTGGTGTAATAAAAAGCTGAAGGGCCAATAGCTAGGCAGGAGGTATAAGCAGGACTTCTGGGAAGAGAGGGGAAATAGGAAGAGATGAATTGAGGAGAGATGCCAGGAGACATGGGAGAAGCAGGATGGGCAGGATGTGGCAGGACATAGATGGGTAGAAATGGGTTAATTGAAGTTATAAGAGCTAGTTAAAAACAAGCCTAAGCAAAGGCCAAGCTTTCATAATTAATAATAAGCTTCTGTGTCATTATTGAGAACTGGCTGGCGGAACAGAGAAAGACTGGCTATACACATGCTCCATTACCGCATTGTTTGTTTAGTGAGAATGTGAAAATGGCTTGACTATCCATAAATGATGGGGGTATCTGACCACTGCTTACCTCCATTGATTGCTCTGTGGCAATATAAACACCCCAATAGTAACACTATCCGAGCTACAGATTTAAGTAACCCGTGGGCATGATATTTTTGTAAGCAAGCACCACTAAAACCATACCATGTTGTTCCAATTCCTGCCCTTGGGTAAGCCATGGCAATAATATCTCAGAGAACTATCTAGAAGGCCAGTTATCAACTAGGTAACTGTGGTTCCATCTGAGCATGGGGGAGGGGGCTGGTGCAGTGAGCCGAGAGAAATGAGCTTTTTCTGAAGTATTTAAAATTTTATAAGGACTCTTTCTTACATGATACTTATCAACTAGGTAACTGTGGTTCCATCTGAGCATGGGGGAGGGGGCTGGTGCAGTGAGCTGAGAGAAATGAGCTTTCTCCGAAGTATTTAAAATTTTATAAGGACTCTTTCTTACATGATACTTATGTAATTACATGATTTTAAGGTGCTAACTCACCCTTTTTATGACTTTTTTTCAGAGATGACTTCTTTTCAGTTCTCCCATTCAACACATGAATCCCATGTTGTTTCAGCAGTAAGGGGAAAGAAAGCCACCCTGTCCCACACTCATACGATGTTACGATGTTCTCTTCCATCCGGATCTAAGTTTGCCTTTTAACTTTCCTCCTTGGCCATACTAAAAGCATCCACTGGTTTCCACTCCCCTGCCTGCCTCTCTCTTCCTCTGGATCACCATCTCCCTCATCACTGGGTGTACTCAAAATCTCATGATCTCTCAGTTGCCACCAGCTCAGCTTCTTCTAAGATAGTTTTTTTTATCCCTACAACTTGAGCTGAATATCCCTAACCTTTTGTGCAAAATTCTATTCTATTTTCATTCACGTGCCCTCAGGGTCTCACTGAGGGCATAGAGCACATATTCCGGGAGACTAAGGGAAGGACTCCCCTCATCTATCTACACTGGGTGTAGACTTTCCAAAGGGGCTGCTATGGGGTAACTCACACTCCTGTCAGTAACCCCTCACTCATGTAACTAAGTCTAATAAACCTTTTGGTTCGTTGTGGTGAAGTCTGGTGGAACTGAACTTTGGGGTATCATTTGAACCTTATAAGGATGTCTGCAGACCTTGTTTAGTCCCTGCCTCTACCGCACCAGTGTGAAAATTCCTGTAAAAATCTGCGAGTTTTTTTCTTCAAAACAGAAAATATAAGTTACAAACATACTTTCTGCATCAGATATTAAAGAGCAAAATCAATCTAAATAGCAGTGAGCAGACGTGTGGCAGAGAGCAGGTGGCTTGCTTAGGCTCACTGGATACAAACTACCTGACAATTTCGGACATTGTTTGATTCCCTCAAACCTTACCCTGCAAGCCAATTTCACTTCCTTGCAGATCTCTATAACCTCACCAATTCCTGGAACATTACAGCAAAATACACACGATAACCCCCTTTTAATTAAACCTGACTTGTTTGGAGAAGATGGAAGAAGGGCATTTTAAAGACTCACCTGGTATAGAATGGAGTAGACTGAAATTCCTACAGCATCTCCACTCTGGGTGCTCACCCTGGGCATGCCCTGCCTTCTCTAGCCAGTGTGCCTTCTAATGCCAAATCAGATTTCTCCATAGATATTAAATCCAATCACAGAGTGTTGCAAATGCTAATGCTTTAATGGGAGATGAAAATTCAGTTAGCCCAAATAGCGTGGTAAGCTAAAAATCAAAGAGAGTAGGGACAGTAACTTCCGTGTGTGATGCTGTCCAGTTACCAAGAAGTAATGGCCATGGGACACTCAGCTGTAGAGAATGACAATGTCCCATGGAGGGATAAATCTGGCTCAGGGAGAGATTGAGATAGACCACAAGGAAGGGTGTGTTCCTGAAGAGATTATAAGGGATAAAAAGCAGGGTGACAGGGGTTTATGGTTGAAAAACAGAAACCAAGTGAACTTTAGTGCATAGCTCTAGAAAGTATCCAGATTGTAGTGCACAGGGACAAAGAAACTCCCCCAAGCAGGAAGTTCCTCAAGGGGTAGAGGACAATGTCCACAGCTTCGTATGAAGAGGTCCCCGAATAAAGACAAAAAACAGCCAGGGAGCAGAAACAGGGGCCATGGAGGAAGATGCTTATTGGCTTGTTCCTCATGGCTTGCTCGGCCTGCTCTCTCCTACCATGCAGGACCACCAGCCCAGGATCTGAGCCCCCCCTTTATCAATCATAGATCAAGAGAATGCCCAGGTAATTCCTGTTTGTGTCAAACTGACAAAAACTAACCAGCTCAAGGTCCCAGCAAGGGCCTGAGATAAAGTGATTAGAGAACCAGCTGTGTGAAATTGGCTCACGTGAGTCCCAACAAAACTCTCCCATGTTGCAAAATAGCATTAAATTGTCAGAGTCCAGTTGTTCCTATGATTGCATAAAATACTTCAGCAATGTTTGCCCAAGCTAGTAAAATAAACGTCTTATGTAAAATGTACTGATTAATAAAAGATGAACATTATTAATTCAGCTGTCCTCACTCATCTAAATCCCAACGAATTTATTTCTTTTATTCACATGGAAATTTTTGTTATTTTTGAAGTTTTGGTCTTTCAGTGTAATTATGGTCTAGCGCACCCACAGACAGGTTCTCAGGAGTAATGCCGGTCACGTATCTATTTTTTTCCGGTTATGATTCTCAGAAACATTTCATGAAAATGAGTTTTGCACCGGGGTTCACCCAGTGAATCGAGTCTCTGACAGCAGAACAACGTGCTGTCTGCTCCTCACATAATTTTAAAAACTGTCTTTACATATTATCAATCATGCAGCCTGGCAAATCTCTTTGTTTTCTCAGGCTTGGGATTTGGGAATTGAGATTGCTCTGAACGTGAGCCAGTGAACTCCGGACAGTGGCGCTTACAACTCTTTTTCTGACCCTTTTAACTTTCTAGTTTGTATCTGAGAACAAAGATCCATGAAGACCTCAGCAGAAACATCATGAATGACTCTGAAGTCCCTGGATACAAGCAACATCCTTCACACCCACGTGTACCTAGGACAAGCTGAGAAGAAGCACCCAGGAAGCTCTTGCAATGGAGGGCGGCCTCAGCTATGACACAAACGATTTATAATGAAGTCCTCATGGAGGTGATGGCTGGATCCATGGTACCTTCAGAGTTCACCGTCTTAAATGGCGCAAGAGAATCTTAGCATCACCTCCAATCTTCTTCTCCTCTAAGATCCACTTGCAATCGATTCCACTAGAGGACCTTGATTTTATATCCTCTTTTGTGTACGGTGTGTGCACATTTATGTGTATGAATGCAGACAGGTGCATGCCACAGATGTATATGGAGGTCAGAGGACAACCTGGTTTGTCAGTCTTTGTCTCCCATCCTGTTGATGGATTCTCTTTGCCTTTTGTATGCGCCAGGACAACTGGCCTGGGAGCTTCTGGAGATTCTCTAGTCTCTCAGTCTCCTGTCTCCCCATAGGGGCACCGTGCTTACAGACATTCATGCTGCATCTCCAGCTGGACTTTTCTGTAACTGTGATAAACACCACTACCAAGGCAACTTACAGAAGGAAGAGTTTATTTGGGCATTCCAATACAGAAGGAGAGTCAGTCCATAATGTCTGGGGAAGTGCAGTAAAGCTACAAGTCCACAAAACTCTCCTTAAGGGCTTCCTCCTGTGATAACACCACCTCTTCAATAGCTCACAAACAACACTACTTCCTGGGGGCCAAGTGCTCAAATATCCGTGACCATGGAGAACCTGTCTCACTCAAACCATCACACATTGGAGATTTGAACTTAGGTCTTTGCTCTTGTATGGCGAGTGTATTATCCTCTGAGCTGATCTTGGAGCCATCTATCTTTCTATCACATTGTGAAATGACTATCTTAGGTTTGCAAAGAAGTTACATATGGCCACAGTGGGAAAGAGTGGGTGTATGAATTGGTGCATCAGTGTCCATCTGGCTCTGTAGACTCATTGAACACCTTGAATCCTCAACTTATCCTTCTGTAAAACCATACTAAGGTCATCAGATCCCCTCTAGAGTAGTGAGGCATCAGAATAAAGTGTGAGCCCACAGTCTGTCATTTGATGCTCAGGATACTGAAGGATCAGTTTCCTAGGAAGTATGATTGACCCTATAAGCCTTCAAACATATTTCTCTTACTTTTTTTTAAATTTCTACTTGTGTACTGAATTTGCATCATTTCTACCCCTCTCTCCCCCTTCAATCTCTTCTGTGCACCCCTGACCACCCTCCCTCTCCCCCAACCCCTTCACTTTCTTATACAGAGATAATTTTTAACTGCATTATAAATAATTGCCCATATACCCAGTAAGTAACTATATCTCTAGCACCTCATCAAGATTTTTTTCTATTTTAAAAATTTATACAATATATTTGGGTATTTTTAGAAGTTTCTTTCTGTATGAGAGATCATTACAGAAAGCCACAACTGGTCAAAATGCAGAGAACAACCGACCAGGAGGTGGCCAGGCCCAACTAATAGATTCACAAGACAACTTCCTAAGGGAACATCACACAACAGGGGGAAGAAAGATTGTGAGAGCCAAGGAACCAGGACACCTGCTGTGAGATTGTGTCTTCTATATATGACAGGGAAACTATAGTCACAGAATCTCAACAATATGGCTGCTTAAACAAGACCTGCTTAGTGACCTCTCCAGTTAACATGGCGGTGTGGGTGGGGGAAATCCTACAAGGCCCCACCCTAGATGAGGAGCTGTGGGCAATGAATGGCTGCTAAGAGAGGGAGAATTTGTCTTCTCCAAGAGTAAGACCCCTGATAGGTTATAACAGAGATCTTAAAAAGATCACACCAATTGTTTGGGGTCTCCATGTTATAAGCCTGTGGTTATTAGCTATTTAAACAAACTTTTTACCATCCAGAAAACCTCTTTGCCCTTCTCCACAAATGATTTAGATTAATGTCAATTTCATTATGGAAATATATACAGGAGGTCAAAATCAACTTAAATTTCATGGTTGCTGTCGTATAAATATTCACTTATCTCAGTGAGAAGATACTAAGTACCTCATTGAAGCATGAGGTTCAGTGAGCCCAGGGGGTCCCTTAGAGAACTGTTAAATTTGCCTTCCAGCTGTTGGCTTCAGATATAATTTCTGAATGACAAGAAATTAAAGAACAGAGCGAGGATTATAGTCAGTCTTCATGATTTCCAAAATTCCCCGAAAGTATCCCAGAATAACATTTCAGATCTGTGTTCCCCTAAACCTCACTCTTACTTTTCCTTAGTACTCAATACTGAAACCATTGATCAAATCCCTCTGTTGATACAGAAGGGTTTATATGTATAGACTCTAGCATCATGGATAAGGGGAATCATTAACACATTAACATCCTTACTCCTCAATTTACCTTTCTGTAAAATAATATTTATGTCTCCTTCTGAAGTGGGTGAGAAGATTAAATATGGAGACGTGTGAGAGTCGAGTTTGTCGGGTATTTTCTCTTTCTTCTACATTTCCACAGAAATGCTCAATCGAGTTGAGTCACCAGTGTCTTGGTTTGACTTGAAGGGTTGGCATTGACAGAAGGAGGGAAATGAGGATGCCAGCATGGAAACATGAATGTTGATGGCTTTTAAAGAAGGGTCCTTACAGAGGTCATGAGTACAGTTTAGAGGAAGGACAATGGGACACATACACTCTCCACCTAAATGTATAGTCAGGATTCTGGAGAAGAACCAGGCAGATTTGCATAAAGACCAATACACATGAGGGCGAGGGGGTAGACAAGTTAAAAAGTTAAACTTTTCTTTGAGCTGCTGACATCCTTAGAAGCTTCCTTTTTGCACTTATCTATCATCTATCTATCTATCTATCTATCTATCTATCTATCTATCTAT
>LOJH01027846.1:9547-20365 GCA_001685095.1 Ellobius talpinus
CTCTCTCTCTCTCTCTCTCTCTCTCTCTCTCTCTCTCTCTCTCTGTGTGTGTGACTGTAGATGCCCAGAGATGGGGCAGAACTGCTATAGAGTTTTATAAGATTCTAAAGTTTGTTGAGTTGAAGCTCTGATTTCATTAAACCAATTACTTGCAAATGTTTGAGCCCAGAGTAGATACACCTTGGAAATGGCTAAAGTTCAGTACTTCCTGAAGAGGCCATTGAATCTCTAGGTAGAGAAAGAACCCAGGGTCAACCTTCATCATGGGATAAAAAGAGGTTCTTTGTGAGTGCAGAAAACTCATGGTCCCCAGAAGAGATTCAGCCAGTGGGTGAAGCCAGCAATGCACTCACGGAGTGATGTGCAGCTGAGCTGGATGGCTGCCAGAATTCCTTTCTTGCACCTATTCTGAACTGTATAGTACTATCTCAGGGAATTAACTGTACACTAACCTGACAGGGGAATTACATGATTTTTTTCAGGAACTTGAAACATCAGCCATGAGTGTTCTCAAATTTGGCTTTATGTGTCAAAATAAAATTCCTAGCATCACATCAGATCAAATAAATCAATCTCTGGGCAAGGAATCTAGAAAGCAGTGATTTTTTTCAAGCGTTCTAGATAATTCTCATGTACAGTGAAGGCTGAGAGCCACTGAAAGGGGCTAAGATGGGAAGATGTTGATGGGGGCTGGAGAGGCGTGGGATTGACGGATTAGACACCATCTCAGGCTGGGCAAGTTTCCTCATGTTCATGCTGGCGGATGAGTGCTGGATTCTAAAGAACGAGAGGCTGAAATGGTCTTGTCACTGGACTGGTGATAATGAGCTAAGCCTGTGACTGCTAGTTGGGAATTGCATGTTGCAGGCTCCCGAGACATAACCAGAACAAGGCAAGCTGGTACATGAACCATACATTTAGTTGGGTGTTTTAATCAAGCCTGAAGAATTCACAGAATCAAAACAGACTCACGGTAGTTCAAAGGTGGGAAGATTTGTGGTAGAGACATGAAGGCAAAGTTTCAAGGCTCCCCCTGCCCCTGTCTACCTACCAAGCGATGAGCAGAAATGAGGGAGGGGATTGAAAAAAAAAGGTGCCTCATCTGGAAAGAAAACTACACAACCCAAAGGCAGTTTACAAACTTTCAATGCATTCATGTATGATTCCTCATGGGTCCTCTTACCCCCTGTGGTGATCTGAATAGAATTGGCCTCCAGAGGCTCATCTATTTGAATGCTTAAGGAGTGGCATTAGGAGGTGTGGCCTTGTTGAATGAAGTGTGCCACTGGGGGTTGCAGGGTGGGCACTGAGGTCTCAAGTGCTCAAGTCAAGCCCAGTGTCTCACTTTTCCTGTTGCCTGCCGATCTAGATGTAGAACCCTCGGCTTCTTCTCCAGCACCATGTCTGCCTCTGTGCGGCCATGCTTCCTGCCGTGAAGATAGTGGACTAAACCTCCGAACCTGTAAGCCATCCCCAATTAAATGTTTTCCTTTATAAGAATCAAGGTGTCTCTTCACAGCAACAGGACATTGACTAAGGTACCCCCAAATCATGTTTATTTTTGGTTATGACAAAATGGAGGATGTCCAGACAAAGGGTAAGTTGCCTTCATATTGATTCTTCTGTGTTCTGGCATGTGAAACTGCACAAAATTTGGCCTCTCCTGCCAGGCATATTCATCTTTTGACATTGAAACACAGTGTTGTCATTTATAGAGGTCATGCTTAAGAACCATGTAACCAAGCTACAAAGAAAAAAATCAGAAAAAAATCCCTCATAATATGATTCTGTGTTGGCCTGCATCCTTAGCTCTCTTGGGGCAGACCTGAGGCCTTACCTGATGTAATCACTTGCAAACATGCAGTGGTTTGACAGTTCATTTGACAGTTCTGAAACGAAGTTCTTGGCTCATTTCAGGAACTTGGAATGTCAGCCAAGTTTTAGGTTTGTGAAAATGGTAGAGTGTGTTAAGTTTTGAAATACCTCAAACAGAGGATAAATTCATTCATAACCCAGAATTAGTTATTGCCATAAATAATTGCACTTTCTTGGGTGAGTTCAGGTACACCGAGGCAGGAGCAGGGGTGATCTGGGAGGACCTATTTAAAGTGGTCAACACAAGTAAACACCCCCCCTCCAGACTATAGGTGAGCTCAGTTCTTTCTTCCATTTTTCCTTCTTTTCTTTCTTCCTTTCTTTCTCCCTCTTCCCATCCCTGAAGCTATATGTAAAAATGAAGCCAAGCACCAATTGGGGAGGAGGCAAGAGGCACCTATAATGTATGTTGCTTTATTTCACCTTGCCGAACCATGTAGTATGTGAAGGCTAGAGCTATGACCTCAGTCCAATCCCATAAAAGCAGCGTGCAATCATTTCTTTTAGGGCCTCACACAGTCAGTCACTTCAGCTTTTGGTCCAAGCACAGCTATTGGAGATAAAAGACAAAGACTTGCATTTTACTGACAAAACAAAACACCTTTAAACCAAGAGGATGATTTATCTGGGCTGAAAATAAAACCTCTGCCTACTGAAGTCTGGTACAGCTGACTTAGCACTATTTTGGTCCTATAATTTGTTTTATAAGGTACTAATTAGCAGGGCAAAGTCTGTTGCCAAGAAAGTAAATCACATTTTGCTGTTTTCTTTTTTCTAACAAGTCACAGACCTTGTCTTCAACTAAATAGCAGTTGCAAGGGCAGCAGCAAGAAGGGCGGAGATTGTGGTGAAACCTGCAGAGCAGAACTCAGAAAGATGAAGGGAGAGAGGATTGCTCAGGTAAACCCCTCCTCCAGAGGAAGCCAGCTTGTCCCAGCTGTCCTTATTGTTTTCCTGCTCCCCTGGCTCCTCCTTTTCTTCCCTGGCTCTACTCAAGACACAAATGCCGGTTAAACACTCTTAAAAGAGAACTACTTTCCCGAGTTTTCTCTCTCTCCCTCCAGATGCCTCTGTCCCAACCTCCCCTTCTCCAAGGCTGCTTCGCCTACTCCTCAGCGATCCTTGACTCTGGCCTTTGCTGTGTGGCTTATTGTCATGCATCCCTCACCTTCCCTTTCCTGCTCACCCTCTGTGCCTGGTCTCGGGTCTTCGTTCCTGTCTCCCTCTCCTCTCACTCCCATTCCATTCCTGGAGGTTTCTGGACTGGTGGAGGCTCTGGCTTCTCCTCCCTTCTGGAGCTCTCTGAGATGTCTCTGTNGGGGGGGGCGTCAAGAAGGATTGGCCTGGTCGGTGTGGCGAGTAATCCGCTGAAACCAGATTTCAGAGCCTGACGTCACCGGGCCCCGCCTGTCAATCTTCGGGCGGGCGCGCTGCTCGCAGCCTTCTCTGCCACTGCCTCTCACTCGCGGTGACGGTGGTTCAACGATAGGCGACAAGCGCTTTCCTCCTGGACGCCGAGGCCGCCTCCTGCAGGCAGCTGCTCGGTTCATGCAGAGAGCATAGCCGGGCACAAGGCCACGGAACGCATGACCAGAGACTCCCCAGAGCCCTGACTCCCCAGGTGAGTGTCGGGCTCCCAGCGGTACTTTGAGCGTGTGGGGAAGGCGAAGGGGTAAGAGACAGTCCCGGAGTGAGTCTGCCCCAGAATCAGAGAATCGGAGAGAGGCTTAACCACCGTATCTAGCACACTCCTTTTTAGTTCTTTTATTCCCAATTCCTGACCGGGAGTCTCTGGCTCCTCGCTCTGCTAGCTGAAACTGCAAATTTCGCTTTCAGCACCGCGGACAGCGGCGTTGCCTAGCTAAGACAAGGGAACTTATTTGGGTGCTTGTTCAAGCTCACGTATATTTCCGGATTGTCCATGTGAATGCATAGTGGAATCTACGTGTTTATCTATGTCAAAGCTAAGAAGCCCCGTGTATTTCATCTATCCATCCATTCATTCATCCACTCAACAGGTGCTTAGTTATTTGGGGTTCGCTCTTTACCCCGCTTCGTCACTATGCTCCATGCTCCCGAGGTGGGATATGAAATTTGAGTGAGACATTTTGAGCAGGGCACCTGCTACACTAAGTTCCTTGGTAGCCTGGAGAGTGCACCTGACAATCTGCGGTGCTTTTTCATGCAGGGAGCAACATCTGGCGGCATGAACGCGAGCGCCACCTCGCTCAACGAGTCCCAGGTAGTGGCAGTGGCGGCCGAGGGAGCAGCAGCTGCAGCCACAGCATCAGGGGCACCGGACACCAGCGAATGGGGACCCCCAGCAGCATCCGCGGCGCTGGGAGGCGGCAGTGGACCTAACGGGTCACTGGAGCTGTCTTCGCAGCTACCAGCAGGGCCGTCGGGACTACTGCTTTCGGCAGTGAATCCCTGGGATGTACTGTTGTGTGTGTCGGGGACCGTGATCGCAGGCGAAAATGCGCTGGTGGTGGTACTCATCGCATCCACTCCCGCGCTGCGCACGCCCATGTTTGTGCTCGTGGGTAGCTTGGCCACTGCCGACCTGCTGGCGGGCTGTGGCCTCATCCTACACTTCGTGTTTCAGTACGTGGTGCCCTCGGAGACTGTGAGCCTGCTCATGGTGGGCTTCCTGGTGGCCTCCTTCGCCGCTTCAGTCAGCAGCCTGCTAGCCATCACAGTGGACCGTTACCTGTCCCTTTACAACGCACTCACCTACTACTCGCGCCGGACCCTACTGGGCGTGCACCTCTTGCTGGCAGCCACCTGGACAGTGTCACTGGCATTGGGGTTGCTGCCCGTTCTAGGCTGGAACTGCTTGGCCGACCGCTCATCCTGCAGCGTGGTGCATCCTCTAACACGCAGCCACGTGGCGCTGCTCTCCACTTCCTTCTTTGTGGTCTTTGGCATCATGCTGCACCTGTACGTGCGCATCTGCCAGGTGGTCTGGCGCCACGCCCACCAGATCGCCTTGCAGCAACACTGCCTAGCTCCGCCCCACCTAGCCGCCACCCGAAAGGGAGTGGGAACTCTGGCCGTGGTGCTAGGCACTTTCGGGGCCAGCTGGCTGCCCTTTGCCATCTATTGTGTGGTGGGTAGCCAAGAGGACCCGGCCATCTACACCTACGCCACCCTGCTGCCTGCCACCTATAACTCCATGGTCAATCCCATCATCTATGCCTTCCGCAACCAGGAGATCCAGCGTGCCTTGTGGCTCCTGTTCTGTGGCTGTTTCCAATCCAAAGTGCCATTCCGCTCCAGGTCCCCCAGTGAGGTCTGAAGGGCTTCTCTGAGTCCCCTCACCAACACCACAAACCCAACATGCCAGCCTTTGGTGAGCTTCTTTCTAGGTGCCTGCTGATGAACTCCTGACATCTCATTGGTGTGACTGTGACTATGGGACACAGAGGACTGGGCATGAATGCAACAAACTCACTTGGACAAAGAGGCTTGTTGGCACTTTACATATACAGTGTATACACGTGTACATATATATATATATATATATATACAAGTATTTGTATCTTCTGGAGGTGTTCAGGACCTGGAGCTTCCTGTTCTGTGAAAACAACAAAGATGTGGTTGTATACTCAATTGCTCATCACATTTGTCAAGTGAAGACATTCCAATACTGCTTAATAATAGCACTTTCTTTTTAGCTGCTGAAATGCCAAAACAGTGTTGCCATTTCCAAGAGCAGGAGAATGGGAGTCAGAGATGTATTTTTGTTGTATGTGATAGAATATTTTGCTGCACATGCATCAATAAACTACAACATATTTTGTACACAAATAAACACATTATAAAAATATAATCTGGGGTATGTGATGGATTGTGGAATTATTTGGAAGCTGGATTATGAGTGTGTTTAGTTGCAAAGTCTATTACATAGCATCTCCTTCCCCCGTGCAAAGAAAAAGCATATATATTTGCATATGTGTCTTTACATTTTCCCTAAAATACCAAATCCAGATCATGGAGTGGGGAAAGGTCATGGGAGAAGAATTTTTCATACACAGTACTCACAGAACATGGAAAGGCTGTATGCTACCAGTACAAGCTAACGTGCTCCCTTGGTGATGGAGTTAGGAAGATATATTTCAGAGGATGAGGCAATTCAAGTCACATAGATGCAGCTGTAAACCCTGAAGCCACAACTTCCCCACATAGCTTTTCAAATAGGGCATATTCAGATTGCTGCTAATTGGGTCGAGTAGCCAGGTACGAAGTCTAATAAAATGAAACAAATTCTTCTAAGGCAGGATTCCCAGAGCCTCATGAGGTAACCGAAGTGTGCCCAGTGTCCTTTCTTCAAACAGGCATTAAGACCCTTAATAACTAAACATTCCTCTCTATCAATAGGTCATGAATCAAGGCCAAATGGGCCCATGTGATGAAATACGCACACAAACGCATACATTCCTATTGGGAGCTTAGGAAAATACATGCATGCACATTTGTTCATGGATTTCATATTTATTGGATGCTTGTTGTATGCTAGACACAATTCTGAGCCTGGGAATATAGAAATGAAATGAGCTGGCAAAAAAATTCCTCTGTTCTCATGGTATTATACTCTAATGGGGAGGCTGGTCTAAAAAGTAAACAAATATCTAATTTTATGTTGGGATAAGTGCCAAGGAAGGAGATAAAGGTGGTGGCACCTAGCAGAGTAGGGTCCAGTGATTGGGGCAACTGAGATAGTCCCTGAGAGAGTTAGCTTTTAGAAGGTAACCTCAGTGAAATGGGGTGCAAGACATGTTAGAATGTAAGGGATCTGCCTCCTGGACAGAGGGGGCAGCAAGCGCAAAGGCTCCAGGGTGGGAATTCACCTGTCCTGTGTGGAGTGCCTCAGTCGGTTTATGACCCGCCTTCTGATTTTATTGACACAAGAACAATGGATCTTTCTGGCTCTGCTGTAGATGGCCTTGATACTGGAACCAAGTCAAGTTTCTTTGGTCCCCAGTCCAGGGGCCTGCTCTGCAGATTTTGGATGAGTGAGTCCCCATGATAGCACAGGTAATTTCCATATAATAAATTCCTTACACACATCCCTCTATTTCCCTCATATATCATACTTAATGTGTCAGTGAAGTCCATCGTCTTTGCCTTCACATATATACACACATCTTGTTGGTTCTTCAGTCTGTTTCTCTGAAAAACCCTAATACAGAGAGGGGGTTGGAAAAGAAGTTCTGAACTCTGCAAGGGAGGGCACATGTTGTCAGTTTATCGATTTCCCAAACGCTCCTCTAGCAATTACTATAAACCAGCCGCTGCTCTAAACACTTGACAAATATCTAACTTAATCACAAAACAATCCCGGATTGATGCACTTCCGGCACGAAGCAAATGGCCTGCTCTTACCAAGTAATTGAGTCGAATTTAATGGAAGGACTCATTCTAAAAGTGAGAATGATTAAAGGGATCTAACAAGGTACTCACCAACGGAATGAAGAGAAAGCAGATTCTAGAACCAAGAGAGACTGCTATAGAAATAGAGGCCTGGGGCATGTGTCCCTAGGAGGGGGAGGCGGCCCTTGCCAACCAAAAGTCTGGTATGGAGAGGCTGGGAGAGGTAATTACTGGACCAGCATGTCTGGGTTCCATGATACCTCCTGGTGATGACATTTATTAATCAAGCTGCCAGAACCTAGAGAGCAAGACAACCAGCTCTGACGTGGAGCACAAAGTCCACTTTCCTATAGCAACTGAAGTGGAGTGGGAAGCGGATCTGCCTGTGAGAAAAGGACAACAGTTACCGCTAACGGTGTGAGATAGGCGCTAGTGTTATGCCCACTTTACAGACGGGGAAATGGAGGCACAGAGAGGTTACTATACATGTGGGTAACTCTAGAGTGGGATCTAGGCTGACAGATGAACTTGGAGCTTGCCAACGTATTGATGGTATTTGCAGTCATGGGTCTGGATAGGGTCACTTTGGGGGTACTTGTTGTCATGTGAGTCTTCCAGCAGAGATGAGAACAAATGTCTCCTCACTCCAGATAGGGCACTAGTGACAGACACAAGGAAGGAGTCCATCAAAGTCTTAGAGAAACATTGGGCTACTCACGGGAGTGTGGGTGAGGGCTACTCACGGGAGTGTGGGTGAGGCTACTCACAGGAGCATGGGTGAGGGCTACTCACGGGAGTGTGGGTGAGGGCTACTCACGGGAGCATGGGTGAGGGCTACTCATGGGAGCATGGGTGAGGGCTACTCATAGGACCGTGGGTGAATTTCCAAGACAGCCTTCTCACTGAAAGCCCCACTGGCATAGGTACCAACTCACAAAAGCTGCTTTTCTGGAACCCATGCTCAACCTGCAGGCAGATCAGCAGGCCAGGAAAGTCTCCTTGCTCCAGGAGTCTTTTCTACTCATACCTGGGAATAGAGGGACCTTATGAATCTTCAAGATTTCAGGAACTTCCTGAGACTTGGGAGTTGCTTACTGACTGAGTCTTAAGGTCCTGCCCTCCAAGATGGAAATCTTATGTGGAAGACATCTCTATATAACACTGTTGGACAGAGAAGAGGGCCCAGGATGGAGCCCTCTGGAGTGTTTACACACCAAAAGACGGGGCAGATCAGGCAGGAGAAGAGAGAAGTGGGGAGACGGGCAAGAAGCAGAGTCCTCCAGAGAAAGAGGGAAACCAAGGAAAGAGTTCGAGAGAATGAGTAATGCAGACTTAAGAGATGACTTGAGGTTTTATCATGTTGGCACCTCTGTTGAACCCCACAAAGGACGTCTCAGAAGAGGAAGAAAAAAAAGAAGCCCAGCTGTGGACGGTCCCAGAGAAAATTCACTAGCTATGCAGCCTCTAGCCAGCCAAGCCAGGCGCTTCCAGCAGCACGCTGACCTTTTCTAGGCTGTAACACTCTGTGCTTTATGCATGTAAATGTTTACAGTGCCTGTAAATTTAGATATGGGAAGATTAGTGTTACTGTTCACTCATTAAATTAAAATTTTCTAAAGAACTGACCTTCATGGACTCTTCGGTCCTATCACACATGGTTTGAAGTCCCTCTACCCATTTACGTCCGGAATGTGTTGGAGTTCAGTAAAACACAAGAGCTGGTTGTCAGCATCCCCTAAATGTGAGGGAGAAAAGAATTCAACTTCATAGACAGAACAAAGAGGTTAACAGTATGATAAATTTTATAACCATAAGGAAAAACTTCCTGAAATAAGCACATTAAGACACAGACATTACTACAGATGGTGGATCTGACTTCAGGTTACTTATTTATGTGTTAGTTACTATTTAATATCCATCCTTGGCCTAATAAAGGTTTGGGGAACTGACAACAGGAAGATGCTAAGCAATCAGTTTGTTAATGACGCTGACTTACATAGTGGTCCAGTCTATGTAATGTCAATAGGTTTGACATTAGCCAACCTATGATGCAATGGTATAAGGCTGTGGGCAGATCTTGAAACGTTTCCACACAGAAATGTCACATATTCATTTGACCTATCAAAAGCTAATTAAGAATCTCCTATTATAAGAGCCTATCTAGTCAGAAAAACCGGGTCTTTGAGAAAGCCATCCACTTTATTATCTAATGAGTGTCCTACCTTTAACAGATTTTAAAATGAGCTATGATTTTTACCTCCAGAAGCCTGTCCTCTATCTCTTCTTTACGATGTTAATGGCAATGTCATTTTCGTAGTTGAGAGGAACAGAAACCTTAGAAATCACATGACTTTCTATTTCTTTCATGCTTCATGTCCACTGTGCCACCAAATGCCATTGTCTTTAACTTCAAATATGTAGAGAATCGAGCCACAGCCGCTTCTGGAGAGCTAGCGCCCCCTGTTGTCTGGATTATGTCAGTCGCTATTAGGGCTCCCACTACACGTGGCATATCTGGCGTCTCTGTCCAGAAGTGCTTCCTTGACTGCTCCTTAGGGGAGAGTGTGTACCCGCAAGGCCATACATAGTCTGTCTCTAAGGTGTAAACATGGGGAGGAGGTCCATGACCCGGAAAGAAAGGATACCTGGTGCCCAGCCTAGAAGTGAGGACATAGATTCGACCCTAAAAGAAGGCACGCAGGCTTGGAGACAATCAGGACCTTCTAAAGCTTGAAGCCCAGCACCAGGCTCCACTTGGCATGCACATTCACTTCCTATCGTTGATGTAGCAAATAATATCCGACTTGGTAATGTGCATGGAATAACACACATTTTATAGTGATAGAAACTGGAAGCTAGAAACTAACCTCACAGGGTCAAAAATCAGAATAGCAGTGCGAACTCTGTATATAGTCGGTGACGTCATGGCCGTGGTAACTATGGCCATGCTAAATCTGAAAAAAAATCAGAATAGCAGCAAGCTTTGCTCCCAGTAGCAGTTCTGCAGGAAGAATGTTCCCTGATCTTTTCTAGTCTTCGGGGCAGCATTCCTTGGCTTATGGCTCCTGCCTCACGGTGGCCACAATGCCTCCTTCCGCAGACAAATCTCTTGTGTGTTTGTCTTATGAAGACACTTGTGATTACGTAAGTCCTGTTTCCACCAATACTGTTTCCACCCAAGGGCCCTTAGTCCTTTCTGCAGACAGAGCCTTTGCCGTCTAAGTAATAGACAGAATCTTTGAGAGCAGTGCCAAGAAGGCTACAGTCTGAGACAGAAACGTGGCAGTCAAATGAGGAAGCGCAATCAAGGAGAGACGCAGAGCTGAGCGCTTGAAAAGATGCTTAAGGAGCGAGTACTAACGTGTGGATGGACTGCTGAGAAAACGAGTAAGCCTAGGGTATGTGTGTGGCAGAGGGTAAGTTAAAAAAAAGCATGGTGTTTCACAGGTAAACGGAGGGAGAGCAGCTTCAAGGGCAGCAAAACAGGGTTTGAGACTGAGTGCAGCAAGGGGGAACATGCCACGTGCTAAGTTCTCTAATTCTCTCTCTCTCTCTCTCTCTCTCTCTCTC
>LOJH01027847.1:3818-17936 GCA_001685095.1 Ellobius talpinus
CATCCAGGCTGGTTGTTAGCCGCTGGTGCATTTTAAAGGATTACTGACTGCTTATCAGTCAGTCACCATTTATACTATCCCAGATGATCCTTCTTTGGAAAAGGTCACGGCTTAAAGTCATATTAAGCCAAACCTTTAAACAACCCAGCTAATGATTTACCACATAATGATTTAAGAAGGCACAGGTGTTCAGAGCCCATCCTCGCAAACCCTGCCCTGAAAGTTTGCCAAAATGTTGTCTAGATAGAGCTAGGGAATTAGAGTCATTGACTTGCTCCGGACCCAGAGAGCGAGGGCAAAATCAATAATGTTAGTGTTTACCCAGAACCCCTGATAGTGAAAGTAGATTCAGCTGATGAAGTGTGAGAAGTTGAGGACCAATTGAAGAAAAGTTGATACCAATATTATGTCTTCCTTTTGGAGGCTTACAATTTTCAGAGACCTTTGAGGTTCAACAATACATCGGATGCTCACAATTCACGGATTCCTGACTGGTTAGCTGTCTTACTCTAGGGTGTTCAGATGATTTACTACAATATTTGCTTGCCAGTACTGTTGTCACTCAAAATATGCTTACTGTTCATCCCTCACCTCTAAAGGTTGTGCACTTACAGACAGGTATGGTATCAGTTTCAGTTAAGTAAGAATACATTGGGGAGATGTGTCCATTTCAAACGACACATAAAGATCTAAGGGTTCTCTTTCTTTAAATGTCTACCTAGTCTTAACTCTCAGACAGATATCTGCTCCCCACCATTTTTCTTCACACCGACATCTGATTTATGATCATATCACATGGCTGTTTCTGGCTGAGAGGCTAGTGTGGAGCTAGGTTGGGGACCAGATTCAGTTAACTCGGTGTTTGTCACAGATGGAAACCTCTGCATCATTGGGACAGTCAGTCAAGCTGCTCCTTGATACAGTAGCTGTCTGAACTGGTAATGACCAGCAGGGGACGGGTAAACCCACCTGCCTTTTGGATACCTGGGAATTTCATTTATTTTTCCTTTCTCTGTGTGTGTAGTTGTGCAGATGTGTACATGTCTGATCTTGTCTTTAATTAGTCCCCACCTAAATTTTGGAGACAAGCTTTTTCTCTGCACTTGAAATTCAGCCTTCATAACTAAAATCTTTGGCCAATAAATCCCATTAATCTTACCCCCACCTACCCAATACAAGCCAGGACTGCTTTTTTACATTAAACTATATTTAATGTGAACATGTATGTTTATGTGTGTGTTGGGGGCATGCACCTGCCATGTTGTACATGTGCAGGTCAGAGCAAAACTTTCAGAAATTGCTTCTCCTCTTCCTGCAATATCCAAGGACTTAATTCAGGTCTTCAGGATTGCTGGCCAGGCAAGTTTACCTACTCAGCTGTCTTGCTACCCAGCAAGCTTGTCTTTAAACTGGTTTTTGGGATCCAACTCAGATCCCCATGCTTTCACTGCAAGGATTTCACACCCCCTCCCCTAGTCCTTTCCTCTCTTGGAAAATTTAGTTTCCAAGATTCATTGATGATGTAAATTTTAGAGACTAGTACATTTAAATAATATTTAAAGACCCTCTAAGGATACCACAGCTTTAAACAAAGCTACAGGCTTCCATCTAAGCAGGAGTTGATAAAGGGCAGAGACTGGGGCCTCATCCGAAATGGCTTGATGGGAATGGCCAAATCACGTCTCTAGAAGTGAAACAATGGCTTCCAGTAGCATGAGGTTTCTAAATTCCAGGAGAAGCTACTGTCAGATCCTGACTCTGGAGTGTTCAGGAAAGGAACGCTCTGCAATCCTCAGAGGACTAGGGTGGACTGCATGGTTATGAGGTTGCATTTGATGCATTTGAGCACTGCTGTACTGCAAAGTATGCCTGAACATCACAGTACTCTTGTAGTCTAAGCTTTAATCTTAATTTCTGATGTTACTTCCCTGAACCTCAGAATCTTTTCTTGTTTGTTTCAAGGGTAGAAATAATAAAAATAAACCCACTTTGTGAATCTAAAACGTGATAAAAAGTGTTATGAATATGTTAGAAAATAGAAATATTAAATACATACATATATTAAAAAGAGTACATAATGACTTTATTGATGATTCTGTGTTCTACAGATATAATAGGTTTATTATTAAAATATAGAAAATGGGTTAGTATAGATAGCAATTTCTCATTCAATATAAGTTGATGATATTTCAATATTTTCTATTTTTAGTAAAACAAATTTTATCTTTCATTAAACATTTTACTTTTTATATATTTTTCATTAAAAAAGCAATATTAGGAGCTACCAAGATTGCTCTTAACCACTGCTGATCTGGCCGAGGATTCAAGTTGGGGTCCCAGTACCTCCACTGGGTGGCTTACAAGCACTTATAAACCTAGCTGCAGGGGAATCTCCTTAGGCTGTGTGCATACCACCACAAAATACATATACAAATAGTTTTTTAAAATGGATATCAGAAAGTTTGATTCTTCCAGAATTATTGTTTGTTCAAATAAAGATAGTTCACTCATGGCACACCTGAACACAGTGTTTTGATGGGGATTGGAGAGGTTTGTGTTGTTCTTTAATTTGGTTGCTACTTCGAGGTTTTGGCATTTTGTTGACATTAGCATCTTAGTATATTTTGTTGTTATTGAGAGAGAATGTGTGTCTCATGGGAAAGACATGCTTTTCATCCAGAAAAGGATACTGAAAAAATAAAGTATGTCTTTCTGCCCCTGGGAAGAGCTTAGAACATTGCCTTAGATTTAGCCAATCAGGATCTTAGTGAAGAAATTTAATGTTCCCAATAGGTTGAAGAGTCATAAATCTTTCCACAGACTCTTCAGCACAGAGAGTGGCCTTGTGAACTCAGCCACACCAGGGCCTGTTTATAGCTCAACTGCCACCTTCATAGCTCCTGATGTGTGAGACAGACTTCCAGGCCCACGCCTTAGCCGGCTTCCCTTTTATCTTTCCCTTTTATTGGCCTGTTGGTTCAAATCGTCAACTCTTCCTCAATTCTGAGAATTTTTTGATGTCTATCCAATGCACTTCTTGGTTTCTTAAGTTGCTGGACCTGCTTTTGTTGCTTGCAGTAAATCGGATGCACACCTAGACTCCTGCAGGCATGCAATGAGTGCTGGTGTTCTTATCTACAGAAGCACTTATCTTGTCTGCACTTTACTATCTATTCTTGCTTGTTTTAAATCATTCTCTTTGCTGTTTACCAAGGAAAGCTGAGAAAGGGATCTTATCATCAATGAACAATTCCAGCAGTTCTGCAGAATCACATAATGTGGATAAGCTATGTTGTGTTATAAAATCATACTTTAATTTAGGTGGAATATACTTAGAAATAACATCACAGCCTTTTGGAAAGATATGTTACTTTGATGAGAACTAAATGAGGTGGGAAAGATGTCACAGCAGGAAAAGAAACTCACTGGCCAGCTGAAGATGTGAGTTCCATCCCCAAGATCCACAGAAGGAGACAACCAACTCCTGAAAGTTGTGCTCTGACCCTGTATTAACACACAAACCCCAGGTGCATGCATGAGCACATATGAGCATGGGTGTGCAAGCACATGAAATAAATAAAGTAAATAAAGAAATGCAATAAAGCTATTTTTAAACGGAAGTTGAAAGTAATTAAACAGAGCTTACAAGGGTACTTGCTATAGGATTTCGAAATAGTTTATCTTGAACAATTTTTAAAATGCAGATCATATTGGCAGAAGCTATGATCATAGTGTGTAAGTGTATTTGTGTGAGTGTGTGTGTGTGTGTGTGTGTGTGTGTGAGTATGTGTATGTGTATGTAGCCGTAGGTGGACACTTTGGTGAAGTAGAGTGTACTTGCACATATAGAGTTTGGGAAGGGTAGTACAGAGGTCAGAGATCAGCCTCTGCCATGGTTCCACGGGAGCTGTCTATCATCTTTTCAGAAACAGCATCTCTCCTCGGGTCTAGGAGCTCATTGGTGCTGCTAGGCTGGCTGGGCATTTGTCTATCCCAGTGTTAGCAGCACTAGGATTGCAACTGCCATCAAGCCTGGCTCGCTATACGGATGCTGGGACTCAAACTCCAGTCTTCAGTTAGCCAAGCTATTGTTTATTAATGTTGAAAACTTTTTTCTTTCTAGGAACTTTCTATTTTGACTCTCTTTCCTCTTGATCTTATTTTTCAAAATAAAGAAGTACTTAGGATGAAAATAAATATTTGGCTGGTGGTAAACAGCTTAAAAATAAAACAACATTAAATCAATAATATTTAAACAAAATAATTCATGCTTGAAATACGTGCCTTTAATTTTCCCCTTTTATTCAGATGCTGCTGGCTTTAATTTAAATCATCTTATGCCTCTGAAAATTATATGATGTTTAGGTGTTAAAATATACGAATTGTAACATAATAGTTCCAGTTTTTAAAGGTTAAGTGAATAAATATTATTGAATGTCCATTGTAGGTTGTTTATCATTGCACAAATATTCACTGGTTTTGAGAAGCTTGGGGAGACGATACCTTCCACATGTTCTTTTAAAAATATTTTCAATTACAGTCTTGTGAATATAATGGAAATGTTGTTTTTATCCTTTATTCCTATAAAAAGCCATATTTTATTTCATTGCCATTTCTTTTATTCAGTAATTTCTGGCTTTCTTTTGAGATTATCCACTATTATGTTTCCAGTATTTTGAGGTTTTTTTTTTTCCAGCAACAAGAACTGACATCTGAAGTTTATGTCATAAATGGGTAATAGAATTCACAGATCACTGATTCTACTTTGATGTCAAATTTATCAACAAAGAACAGGCTTTTTGGCTAAATCTCAGAAAAGAAAATGGTCGTGAGGGTGGTGAGTGTCATGAGAAAAGGCAGAAAAAACAGGGGATGCATTTCAGTACCAATTCTGACCCTGGTTCTCTTTGTTTACTTGGAAGATTTACTTTGTTATCCTGAAAGGTCTATGGTTATCTAACTTAAAGGGTAAATGGTTAGATTTAATGGGCCTTAAATTTCTTGTCAATCCACCCATTCTGTGAATGTGACACACACAGCAGGTGTTTACCAAACTGAAAATTGACTCTGTTTTCCAGGATATATTAAGATTGATGGTGCAGAGTATTTTTAAGAATACAACTACACACAAGTGATCCATTAGAAAGCAGAGCCATCAGTTAGGGGATGGCAGCACACCCACTGGGAAATGACTTGAGAGGAGGGACATAGTTCTGAGAAGTTCAAGATAACCTTCTTCCTTCTGTCTCTCCAGATGCACAAAAGGCTTGAAGTTCTCACAATGCAAGCCGTAGAGAAAGCCACATTTTACAGCACCATTTTCTATGAATACAATTTTTTAGAACATAGATTTGGAATTTGATCTAAAAGTAAGGACAATAATTCAGGGTAGCTATAATTAAAACACAGTCATTAATGAGCCCAACTCTACTTGTGAAAATATTGGATGTCATAACCTCCATGCTTCTGGACATAGCAAATGTAACATGATTGTGATCTTGATTGTTCACTTCAGGAATTATGGCCTCTGAGGAAAGGTTTCCCTTAGCTCAGAAGATCTCCACCCATCTGCAGTGAGTCAGGATTCCTGGGTGGACCATTGGCAAATCAAGCCAAAGACATCTGTTAAAAGTAAACAAATAAAAAATGGAATTTTCTAGACTATTATGTATCATCTTAAGCAATAAAAAACAAGAAAAAAACCAAAGTATATTAAAGATAAATTAAGAAATCAAAACTACAGCAGCTTAACATTTCAATTAGGAATGCCTAGACTAGCCTGTCTGTTCATAGCTCGTGCATATGTGGAACTCAGAATTTAATCAAAGTAGCACACATCCATACGTCTGAAAGTCATGTTGCTGTCTAGAGCTAAAAGAATCCAGTCTGTTAATATCAACAATGTAATCAGCTCTGTCCAGTTCTGTCCACATCATTTCTAAAACCTGAGGGTTTAAACTCTTCCCTTCTGAACATCTGCGTGCGCAGTTACTGTGTCAGCAATTGTGAGGTGCTGTGTCACAGGCTGGGGGACACGAGAGCCAGGCACACATATTATCCATGTTCTACTTCTTGCTACTCTGTTTTTGCTATTTTGCCATTCAGCCATGATCTTGCACAGATTAAATGCAGGATTGAAGGCCGTTTAGGAAAAATTTCAAACACTACAAGACAAGAGTAGGGATATAGTTGTCCAGCACCTCACCCTCTGCTGGAATGTTTCTGAATCACATTCCGGATGATAACTCAGAGGGTCACTGGAGGGCTAATAACAGTCCTGTCACAACTCAACCCACCACGGCTTTGCTTTTCCTTAGCCTGATTTTCAAAACTTCTTTGCCTTTCCAGGAAACTTTCTACTCCTACATAATTCGAGGCCCATTGCTGTTTGCAGGAGGAGCCCAAATTAGAACTCTTGTTAGTGGAAGCTGGACATCAGCATATCTGGTTGGGATTCTGGAAATTTATCACTTACCTGTAATATGATTAACAGCAGTAACATACCTAAAGTGATGTCCTTTGTCCTGGAGCTTCATTTCCTGAGACTCATGTGGACCATGCTGGGATGCAACACAGGAGGAAGAAGGAAGTCTAAGGAAAGGTGTTTTCCAAATGAAACCTCTGGAGGAGTAGCAGCAGCAGCATTCAGGAGCCAAGGACAGTCACAAATTCTCATGTCGCTTATTGTGCTCATGGAACAGATGTTTGAAAGTTTGGGTCCAAAAATGTATTTTTAAAAGTCTTCTAGGTGGTTCTGAGGAATATTGATATCAGAAAACCATGCTTTCACTGGAAGGGATTTTTGAAATTTGGCAATAATGACAGGAGAGTGGAAGTGAGGTGGAGATCACTAACAGAGAGTTCTTGCAGATGTCAGAGGCCTAGGAAATGAACCCGGCTAGAATGTAGTTACTATGCATCTTGCAAAAGACTCTGTGAACTGGATGACTCAAAAGTCATATCTTCCTAGGATGGTTATGAATGCACTGGGTATACTGGCCCCACTGTGAAGCTGGACATTCAAAACAGTAAGAGAAGCTGTCTTCCAGCTAGTCTTTGTATTATCCGTAAGGCAGATGTGGTTCTGTCAAAGGGAGAGTGTTACTTAATCAATGCAGTCAGAGATCAAGGAAATGTAATTAACATACTGCTCAAATTAGGTCATAATTTTACTTCAGTTCTCAAGAATCTGTGCTGAAGAATACTATATGATGTTACTCCCATTAGTGTCAGAGTAGGATTGCCAACTCGGGTCTTGTGTGACTTGCACAACCAAAGAAAAACTAAAAATCTTGTGCAACCAGAAAAGTATTACTTTTTAAATGTTTAGCACTGTCTGAACAGAGAATCTTAATAACCTGCCAAATGCTGACACTGGAGCTGAGAGAAAGCTAAGATCCTATTACTTTAATAGGAGTACAGATTTATTTGAAGAATTTCTTCAGCAGCCTTACTGTAAACACATACAACATTATCCAAACACCTCCTCTAAGTGACTAAGAGTGTATATATACTCTTAAGAGTTTGGAACTGAGTTGTTCCTTTCTTTTCTTCCTTATAATGGTGTGTTACTCATTGTGTTAGTGTGTGCCTATAAACTCAGAATCTGAGAACATACATTAACAGGATCACAAGGCAAAACCCTATGGCAAAATAAGGAAATTCTGTTTTAAAGTCAAACAAATGAACAAAAGCAGCAAAAACCTATATTCAGGTTTTCAGGTGGCAGCAGCCTATAGACCTGAACTGATATTGTTTCTATACTTGATGTATTTCTATGCATTACAAGTTAAAGTATGGAATTATCGATACCAGAAACTACTTGTAACTCTTCTCCAAGTTTCGTTAATAAATTTTTCACTGTGATATTGGACTTGTTCATTTTTCAAAGCAAAACATCACTGGAGGAGCAATAATGAGCAAATGGTTACACCTGCACATTGCATCATTAGGATACTAAAAGATTAAACTTAAAAACCTTAAAATATTAATCTTTCATACTTGTATCAATATAATAAGTCAGAATAAAACTACATTCCATGAGGAATTGTAGAAATTGGTATCACTGGCAAAGTTAACTCCTGAGCAGGTTTAAGATTGTCTTCATCCCACTAATGACCACATGATTCTACCCAAAATAAAAAGAAACCTCTATTATTATAAAAAATAATTAGGTGTAAATAATGGTTTCTCTGTCTTTCCCTGTCCTGCTGACACTCCTAAATAATTACGCAGAGGCTTAATATTATTTTAATGCTCAACCAAAGGCTCAGGCTTATTACTAGCTAACTCTTACATTCAAATTAACCCATATTTCTATCTGTGTTTTGCCATGTGGTCCAAGGCTTATTTCTTCAAACTGCTTCCTGCTGGGTTTTTTTGGTGAAATTTTTAAGGTTTACAGAGAACTTTGGGGGGGGAGTTCTTGTTCTCATCTTCTGTGGAAACAAAAGAACCTCTTTTCCAAAGCAACATATCCTTAGACTCAAATTTTGAAGTTGGGATACCTTAAAAATATATGTGTTGGTTTAGCTTAGCCATCCCCAGAATCTAATGTATCTCTGAAGTAAAAAAATTCAAAGAAAACATGCATGTTATAGTTATAGTTTCCTTAGTTATGAATAAAAGATAAATTAGATATGAAACTTTTGACTCACAAAGAAATATAACTGTAATTTTTGCTTGATATTTCTTATGTTCTATGTAATTTTACTATGTTCAAGTTAAAACCTTATGTTTTAATTAGATGGAAAAGGGGAATTGATATGGGAAGTCCTTCTGTTCATGTTACTTTCATTGGTTAATGAATAAAGCTGCTTTGACATATGGCAGGGAAGAATATAGCCAGGATGGAAGAGATATATAGAGAAAGTAGGTGAAGTTAGGGAGATGCCATGTGATTCCTGAAGCCATGTTGCTGTTAAAAAGAAGGACATGCCAGAAACTTACCTGTAGGCCACAGCCTTGTGGCAATACACAGATTAAGAGAAAAGGGTTAATTTAAGATCTAAGTATTAGTTAATAACAAATATTGAGCTAATAGGTCAAACAGTGCTGTAATTAATACAATTTCTGTGTGGTTATTCGGGTCTGGGTGGCCAGGAATGAAAGCATAGTCTCCATTTGCAAGTACTCATTCACAAGATTTGAACTATCTATTGTCCTCCACATAACTATATAATGTAAAAATGAAACTCTTTTTTTGGAAGAATGTTATGATGAACAATTCCACTAATAACAGTAGGCTAACTTGATATGGCAGATAAAATGTACTCAACAATCAATCTAGGTAAATTAGTCAAATAATACCCAAACACAGGAGATAACCCTAAAAAGACCCAGGACCTTGAAACATCTTTTTATTTTTACGGATCAAATGACCTGAAAATACAAAGCTAAAATAAATGTTATCAAAGTTTGAAATTTCTGCCTCTAGGAATGAGAAATGGTGAACGCACTTCACTAGGGCTTAAATTTTCAAGAAGTGTTTTCCATGATTGAAACAAATTTTTGTAGTTATTATATTACTCTTAGATTTGCCTACTATTTTAGTAAAACTAAACAAGAGGTCTTTCTATAATAACAGGCTACAGTTTAACCCTCTCTTCCACCTTTAAGTTCTAGGAAAACCAAATTCATCTAGCCTTAATTAGTAAAAATAGATAGGCAGGAATTGTAAGAAAGGTCTCTTAGGTCACTATACAGAAATAATTTTTGTGAATGATGGAAATAATTCTACAAATCTAAAGCCCTGGATGTCTAGTCTAGAGGCTATACATACATCACACAAAGAAGTGACCCAATCTGAAATCACCTACTTTGTGAACCTTTTTGCCTTTCTCTCACCTTGAACAGTGATCAAGGGAAAAGGAACTTTTTAAGATTATAATTTAGTTACAATAACTCTCTGTTCCTTTCCATCCTCTAAACCTTTCATAATATCCCACCTTGTTCTTGAGATCCATTGCCTCAGTTTTACTAATTGTTATTGCATATAGATATGCAATATATACATAAAACTAATTGCAATTGCATATATATGCTATATATAACACACATATGTATATATACATTATATGCACATGCATGTATATGTTTTAATTGTGTGTATGTATGTATATATATTATATATATAATATTATATATATTATATATATAACAGAATATATATATATATATATATTCTGTTCATCCTATATAATTTTACCTGCATGTTTGTTTTCAGAGCTTACCATTTGACAATGAGGAGAAAAGTTCATTAAAATTATATATGTATATTTATATATAGTTACTATTTTGGTAAATAGTTAATAATATGATTACTTGAGGCTTTTTCAGACATCGTTATTGATGTTAAAAATCTGTCAGAGCAGCCGTGAGCCCTGGCCAGTTCCACTTGCAGCGGGGTGGGCTGGTGCAGGAGGCAGTGAGTCCCCGAAGGTGCATAGTCCCGGCGGCGGCGGCGCAGCGGCAGCGGGCGGGCGCGTGGGTGGGAGACATGTTGGCAGACACATTGTATGGAATAGAATTGGATATTTATTACTTAAAGGGGGGAAGGAGAGAGAGGGGGAGAGGGAAGAAAGAAAAGAGTGACAGAGGGGGGCCCCAAGAGAGAGGCACGTGTGCCGGGAGAGAACAGGCAGAGAAATCAAGATGGTGGTGGAGGTGGGCAGGGTCACTGGGAGTGGGCGTGGCTTGCCTCTTAAAGAGTCAAAAAMCATAACAGTTATTGTTACTTTATCCATGTCTCCCTTTCTTCATATGTACCTTATTTCTTATTCACTAAAGACTCCTGTTTTCTTACCCCCTCTATCAAATCACTTGTATTATCCTATCCACTTTTACCCTCCTCACTCCTCCTTCTTTACTTGCCTCTCTTTACCTCTCTAAAGGGTCCTGGCAGAAAAGGAATATTTTAGTTAAATATCAGAAGAAAAAATTTCTGGCTATTGTTTGAATCAATCTGATTTGTTAGGTTGTATTGCAGCTCCATTCATAAGTGACCCTAGAAGACAATGCCAATTTTCTCTGACAAAATAATTTAAAGGACATGCTATCTTCCAGCAATGAATACTCAGTGTGCTCATTCACTACATATGAGAAGTGAAGAACTGACCTGGCTAAATATATAAAGACTATTCTGTTTAATCAGCTGTCTGGTCATCATAAACAGGGAAGAATAAAGACATGATCAATAGCATAGGCTCTTTCCCCTCAACTATTATCCAGCTAAATGTTGTATAGTTAAACTGCCCTGATACAATGGAATCATCCTTTTCCCAAATTGAAGCTGGGAAAAATGATTCATGAAAGCTAAGTGACTTTAGAAAATTAAATACCAAATACAAAAACTTGCAGGCTTCATAGTAGATTAGATTACATCAATTTGAAGATCAAAACTGATAGAAATTTTTCTATGCCGATTATTATATACAGGCATTGCTGGCCTTTGAACATGCGTTTGATATCTTTATATGAGAATGGAAACAGACAAAAACAAGTGCTTAGGGGGTAATTTTGTCCCGTGTCACAAAGATGCAGACTTCTAGCTGTAATCTCCTGTGTATAACAACACAGAATTTGTAATAATATAACATGTCTTTTTCTGTCTCATCAGCCAGCTCTCAAATAAAGACACAGAGACTTATTAATTATAAAAGCTCAGTCTATAGCTTTGGCTTATTCCTAACTAGTTCTTATAATTTAAAATAACCCATTTATATTAATCTATGTTCTATCAGTGGTATTACCTCTCTTCCATCTTGTACCTCCTATGTCCTCTCTATGTCTCCTGGTATCTCCATGTATGTCTACATTTCTCCTCCTCTTCTTCTTTTCCCAGAAATGCCTATATCTCCTGCCTACCTATTGGCCATTCAGGTTTTTTTTTATACCAATTGTAGCAAATATATCTTCACAATGTACAAATTTCCCACAACAAAAGGTTAACAAGAAAATTTAATCTTTATTAAATATTGTTTAGAATACTGTAAATGACAGGACTCAGTCATACATCATTTCAAAATATAAGCTGTACAACTCAGTTTTGATTAAAGTAACTGATGCCAGGTTTAACAGAGGTATACTCAGACCTTTGCCAGAAACACAATGATCCTGTCAGCTTAAAGTCACAGGACAAAATCCAAAGCAGAAGATTGTAAGCTGCAGTTAGATTTTGAAAGAGAAGAGCAATATGATTCGAAAAAGAAGCACTGGATTTGACCCTAAGAGGTTAAGAGTAATCCACTTATTTTACTCTTCTAGCTCTTGTGTGAAATTTCAGATGTATGATTCCATTTTAGTTCTTAGAAGAACCATAATTTTCTTCGAATGGGTACTGGTGCTCAAAGTCATATACTGCAGTTCTTGTATTTATTTCGTTCAGTTCACATTTTTGCTATTTTTCAACAGATTCATGAGAATAACTGAGTTAACTCTCGAGAGTATTCTAAGTAAACAGAATTAGCAGCCATGAAAGTGGAATTTCCAATTTCAGTAAGTTAACACATATCAAGTGAAGAGTGGAGAAAGTATATAATGTGGAAGAAATCAATTATCTGAGACTGATCCACTAAGTGAAACCCATGAAGGAATAGGTATATAATCATAATACAAACTCAGCAAGGCAATGCTCTATGTTCCTTCCAGGGTTCCTAAGGCCAATATATTTCTATGCTAATGTGGGCACCCTTCCTTTCTCACATAGTTTAATTTTATATATTAAGTGAGTAGTTCTAGTGAGTATGTCTTTTATTTGTCTATGTGAGCATTTCTCTGTGTGTGGCATGGAGAATAGAGCTTGATGTTCGGTGTCTTCCTCTATTGTTTGCTATTTTATTGTCCAACACAGTGTCTTTCATTGACATTAAAATCATCACAGCTAAGCAGCCAGTTGTATGCCCATCATCTTCCTGTGGCCACCCCTCCAGTGTGATGATGTGAACGACAAAAAAATGGTTTACAGAGGCAGTTCTACTCATCCTTCCTGGTTCTCAGACATAAATTATAGAGCAAGATTGCATGAAAGAAGAGCAGGAGCCCATGATGAGTTACTTTGTGCTTCGTTCTGAATAGTGTAGCTGTTGTTTGAACTGGTAAGATGTTCTACTAAATCTTTCCCATTTTGAGCTGGTAGGAAATTCTGCAAAAACAGGAAAATAAACCTTAAGTGTAGTGAAAGTTTTGAAAGCCCAATACTAACACAAAGGTACCTCAATGAGATTTTTGAAAGCACACCAAACTCCAGAATGACCATGGAGGTGTCTCTGGAACTGGAGAAGTAAAAGTGGTGTCCTTAGTTATACAAAATGTGCCTCTTGTTGGCAAACTCCACAAATAACTCAGAATCTGTGTTGGGTGAGGCTACTTGTTCATTTCCCAGCTTCCCAGACTCCTGAAATAATCACACAGAAATCTGTATTAATTGCAATACTGTTTGGCCAATAGCTTTAGCACATTTCTAGCTAGCTCTTTTATAACCTAAATTAACCCATTCCCATTATTTTATATTTTACATTTTACCATGAGACTTGTGGCCTACTCGCAAGATTACAGCTGACAGCTCATGTCTTTCTCTTCTGGTGGCTACATGGCGTCCCCCGACTCTGCCTTCTTTCTCCAAGCATTCAGTATAATTTCCCTGCCTAGCTCTATTCTGCCCTGTCCTTGGCCCAAGCAGCTTCTTTATTAATCAACGGCATTCACAACACATATAAGGACTTCCCACACCAAATCTGGTTGACAAGGATTCCATAGTAAGGTCCTTGTCATGTGACTGGGTCACATGGAAGTTGCTTGCTTGCACTTACTGCCAGGTAATATTATCTTCCTTCTCAGGTCTTTATTGGGGTTGAAGACTAGATAATCCTGTCATATCTTAGTTAAGAGCATATCAGGTACTAGATTCAGATTCTTCAGGATAGGACAGCTATTGGAGTAATCTCTGTGATTTGTCATTTCTCTGTGATCTGGACATTTAGTACATGTTTCTTTGATGTTTTTCTTGTTGGTTGTAGTTCTATTTTTTCATATGTTATTAATCTTTCTTTCTCCTGGACAACACTTGATAATCGTTCTTATTGTATATAATTTTTTATTAGGTTTAAAACCCTCTTTTAG
>LOJH01027850.1:0-11294 GCA_001685095.1 Ellobius talpinus
GCCCCGCTTGTGGGCGGGACCCGAGCAGAGCGGCTTCCGCCTTCTTCCTAGCTGCCTGGCGGGTGAGTGGGAATGGGAGCGGGAGTCCCTGGGGTGCGATTGTTCCCAACGGTGGCCATGGCTGGGCGTGTGGCGGGGCCACCCCGGCTTCGCGAACTCCCAGCCGGCGGGTCTTGCCCGGCTTGGCTCGGCGGGACGACGCCCTGTGCCTGTGAGGCCGAGGGATGGCGGTGGACGTGGCCCGTGGCAAGGGATCCTCGGGAGGGAAAGTTAGGAGAGGCTGTGGGTGCAGTGCCGCCAGGTGCAGCTCCGGGTCCCCCAGGCTTTCTGAGGTGGAGGAGTATGCCTGAGTGAGGCGAGGACGTTTTGGTTCGAGACTGAGGTGCCCGCGAGATGTGTGGCCGGTGGCCGGTAACTGCCACAAACCACGCCCGTCAGTCGCGCTGTTCTGTTTGCAAAGTTATTCGCTTTGCGCTGAAAGTTGTATTAGTTACCGGGCTGGAGAAAGGTCGCTCCTTCCTGGACCTTCCTGCAATCTGGCTACAGCTGGACGAGGATGTTACACGTAGCAAGGAAGTTTAATGTGTTGAAAGTAGAGGCATGGTTTCCAATACAAATAGGAAGAGAGCGTGGGACTATGGAAAGTGGCAGCTTTCTTGATGTGACGGAGTTGTGGGTACCATAGTTATTTTGGTAGCCTTTATTTTCCTGTAAGGTACACGAATTGTACTACGGACCACAAAACCTTTAAAGAGCAAGGCAGGGTGTTTGATTTTCCAACCATGTACCCAACCCAACGTATAAATGAGTACACTGAGTACAAACAGCTCTTGACTGGGGATGTTGGTCCTCAGTGGAGCACCTGCCCGGCATGCTCTAGGCCTTAGGTTGGATTCCCAGCAGTAGAGACAAAGGTTTAAGGTTTCTATGGGCATGTCACCTCTAAATGTTTGTATAAGTCAGTGAGCGTCGTAATTTTATTATTCAAATTAAAAATATAGTAACCAAACAAGTTACTTAAAATACTTGGTTTCTTGCAATTAGAACGTTATTTCCGGGCATTAACAACTGTGGTAAATTAGAAAGGGGTGGGTGTTAAGGGCTATGGTATTATAGAAAGACGTTTTCACATGTCATTTGTGTTCTAGGAGAATTTAGACTTTTTTCCCCATTCATAATCTTAACAATAGTTATGATTTAGTTTTCTTTTTTTCAATTCATTCATTGTATAGAATTCAAACCTTTCCAAAGTGTATGATCAAGCTAAAGAAGATAATAACCAACGTCTGAATTGTGACTGGCTCACTGATATTCCAGGAAAAATTAGAAGTCACTACTCCAGCATAAGGTAGATATTTTTAAAAATCCTAGCTTGAGATTTTAGGTGGCTGTATATATGTGTAAACATTCCCTCTCCGTGTATTGTAATTCATCCTGTAATTGAGTACAGGTTGCTAGAAACAAGAACACAGAGTTTGCCACTGGGGCAAAATAGAAAATGTCTCAACTCCTCACCATCTCATCTCTTTTACCAGATGACACTCTCTTAAAACTCAAAAAAGAACAAAATCATACTACTTAATGTAGACACATTTCTTACTGTGGGTTTTTTTTTGTAGGTAGGGGCTCTCAGAATCAAAAAGCAGTCATTTTCTTTTTTTCTTTCCTTCTTTATTTGCTGGACATATTGATGTGGATGGAGCATCACGGTTTCCTTACCTGTGTTCTAGAAATAACCATCTACTTCCCCTTCTCTGAGACAATGTCTATGGTCTGACTTGAGAAATTAGACATGAGTTTGATTTGTACTTTTGTTAATTAGTCCTTAGCAGTACTAATGGTATGTCAACAAATGACAGGATTTGGCTTTTTCCTAAAATGAGCACGTGAGACTCAAGATCCTTGTACATCTGCTCCTTCCTAGTTTGTCTTGAGTATCATAAGAGGCATGGAGAACGTCCATAGGACACAGTTCAAATGGGCTTTACTTTCTATAAATTGACTGTTTGTGCTCTGTTTGAACTATTTTTCCCTAAATGGAGATATTAGTCTTCATTAAAATACTACTAACTAATACTTAAAAAATGAGTGATATTGGAATTCTGGTTTAATTGGATGTGTTATAACTGTCAGGATTTGATTAAACCATTTAGTCTTTTTTTGTTGTTTTTTTCTCCCTCCATTCTCTAAGCCCCAGTTTCCTGCTTGCTACGAAGATGCTTGATATAAAGGCTTGGGCTGAGTATGTTGTGGAGTGGGCTGCAAAGGACCCATATGGCTTCCTCACCACAGTTATCTTGGCCCTTACGCCACTGTTTCTAGCTAGTGCTGTACTGTCCTGGAAATTGGCCAAGATGATTGAAGCCAGAGAGAAGGAGCAAAAGAAGAAACAAAAACGTCAAGAAAACATTGCAAAAGCTAAACGACTAAAAAAAGATTGAAGGAGTGAACAGACTGTAACTAGAGAAAAATCATCTGGAAAATTCTGCAGCTTTGGAAGGACTCACTAAGGTTCCATCAATTTCATGATAATATTATTTAGTAAATTAGACCTGACTGTGTAAAGAGTCATTTTTCTGACCTCAATACTATAGTAACTTTTAGGTTTGGAAACAGAAGTTTGTTGGAACCCTCTGACAAGTATTTAAGTTAGCATTTATCATACAGGTGGAGCATACGTAATGTGAAAATTCAAAACTCAAAGCACCGTAAAATCTAACACCTGTGTTCAGAAGTGATGCCAAGAGTGGAAAATTTGACACCCTATTTTATGATGGGTTGTAGTCAAAATACAGGTGTGCTCAAAATACATAAAATTACTGTCAAGCCATGAGAAATATAAATTAATGTATTTAGATTTGGATCCCATCCTCAAGGTATGAAATCCTCCAAAATATGAAAAATAAAAAATTACCGGTCCCAAGCATTTTTGTCTGCTTAACCTATAGTAAAAATTTACACTAACATTAAGTTAGTTGCCATTTTGGAGCTTAATGTACTCAGGTAAAAAACACCATGTAGATAAAAATGTTTTAAAACTATGATTCCTATGTAAATGGTAGTTTAAAATGGGGTTCATCTCTGGGCAGAGGACATTAGGAATGTAAAAGGATTATCTTCTAAGGTGAAAAAGTTTACTTTGGCTTAAAAGAGATAAATATATTAATCACTATCTTAAAATCTGCTTATTTTTTTGGAATGGAAGCATTACTGATTTTTCTCAAAAGAAAATTTTATTAATGATAATGGCTATTTGCATTCTTACGTAGACTTTAACACAGTTGGCAGTTACCAAGACTTTTTTTTTCAGTTTAAAACCTCATTTTATATAGAGTTTTTATTGTCTTGACCATGGATAGAATCTTGGTACTTCAAACACTGCCATTTTCTTAAATGAATTGCTAAGAAGAGTAACATGACTTAAAGCCAGCAGTGGAAATGCCATGTGCTTCTGAAACATTGGGTTCTGTTCATCGCACACTCACTAGAACTCTGAAATATGTCACCAGATGATCACATAGACACTACTTTTGTTTATATTCTGTTTGTAACTAATACCATAGCAATGTCCTGTTACTTTTTACTCATACAGGTTCAACGTGAAAACTAAAATTTCAAGTGTATGAAGTCATACTTTAAGCCAGTAAAGGTTTAAATTTGGAGAAATCTTCATGGGTGTAGTGATGGAGGGACCGCAGTAAAGTGGCTAAAGGAGGAAGCCAGGGACCTTCAGTGCTGAAGCAGACTCCAGAGACTAAACACAGCTTTGCCAAATGCATGGTCCAGTAACTTTAATTACCACAGTATTTAACTGCTTATTAATGTTTTCTGTACCTCTGATAATGAATTTTAGGTTACAGTAATTGTCAAATAGTCTTACTAAAAATGAAACTAAATGTTGAAATAAATTTGATACATTTTTATAAAGAGATCTTGAGTTTTTGTCGTTTTTTGAGGGAGGAGTAATTATTTAAGTTACGTATGTCATGCAGGTTAAGGCTTCAAAAGATACTGAATTTCAGTCATAGTTAAATGTGCTACAAATAGGATAGTATTTCCCAAAAGAAGCCAAGGACTCCTGAGTGCTGTTATCTCTAGGTTATTGGCTCCTGGTTGGTCCCACTTCAGCTCTAGGCACTGGAGTAACTAACTCAGTATTTACTTATGATAGGCGATCTCCATTGTATTGTACTATTATAATATGGTAGAACCTTACTGGTCTCCATGGTTCTGCAGAGCCCACAGTTTGGGGGTTACTAATTTCACAGAAAGTCTATATTTTGTTAGGATTGGAGTCCAAGTACTGAAGCAAAAGATAAATAACTCGATTACCCACTAAAACTGAGGTTTCTTTGGTTTTAGTAATTTAAAGATATGTATTTAACTAAAAGTCTGGATTTCTACGATTTCTCTTAATATGGCAACTTTTTATTTGATCTAAGCTCTTATTTCTTCAGCCTTCTCAAACACTGACAGTGACTTTATACACAAGATCAACAAATATTTAAAATATTGGGAGGCATGTTGAGTGCTGGGTACAAGGCAGTGACCACTGTGAGGTTTGGGATTCTTCAGGGAATTCCATCTTTTATCATTTACTGTTGGAAGAATTGGTTATCCATAATACTTTTTAAAAAGAAATGGCTGCTTGTCACTTCTGAATTTCTGAAAACTAAATGCAGCTGTTTCATGGCTAGAAACAAGCTATCCTGAGGCTGTCCAAGCATTTTGCCAAAATGGTAGTGGAAATCTACTTCAGAATGGTTGCCTTTAGTGTCTGCATCTGGATATAGATCACTCTGGTCTATTACTTAGTTGGAATAAATATTTAAGGCCAAGGTATGCATTTTCAAACAATAACAGATGGTCAGAGTTTTGAAAATGAAAATGGAACTCAGACAAGTTTCTTTCCTTCACAATTTCTGCAAGTCTCAGCGACATCCATAGTCTCTACATGCCTTTTTTCAAGAATATAAACAGTTTGAAAAGTCTGGTTTAAATAAACTCAGGTTTATTTTAAATAATATGTTTAATGAAATAGAATTTTAAAAGATCAATACAATGGTAATTGGTTCAAGGTTAATTAAATAAATGAGCGCTTTCTATGTTGATTAAAAATGGTAATGATTATTTCCTTAATTTTTTTATTTTTTGAGATTATTATAATTACCCTTCCCTTTCCTCCTTCTAAACCCTCCCATACCCCACAAACTCCAATCTCTGCCATCTTTCAAATTCGTAGTCTTTTTCTGTTACATACGTGTGTACATATGTGTATGTATTCCTAAATACAATATGATCACTCCATATAGCTATTTGTGTGTATATACTTCAAATATAGGTATAGCTAGGATATATGATTAAACCCTAGAATCAGAAGCATTTTTCCTGTGTTTTAAAAGTTTGCATAGTGATAAGCCCATCATTGCATAAGTATCCTACATACATTTTAGCAGAGAAAGCGAATTTAGCTCTTAAGTATATACTTAAGGAATATAGTGTTCTTTTGTTAATGTGAACATTTTCACTTGAGACTAAAAGCTTAAAATAGGTTTAAGTCTGTCTTGAAAGATAATAAACTTTGAAGTGTTCTAATATAGCTAATTAAGAAATGAAATACGGCAGGCAAGCTATTATTTAATATTTAAATTCTACTTTGAATGCTTCACAGCTAGGTGGTTTTTTATTTTGTTTGTTTGTTTTGTTTTTTGAGACAGGGTTTCTCTGTGTAGCTTTGGAGTCTGTCCTGGCACTAGCTCTGTAGACTAGGCTGGCCTCCAAACTCACAGAGATCCTCCTGTCAAAGCCTCCTGGGTTCTGGGATTAAAGGGGTGCGCCACCGCACCACCCTGCTACAGCTAGGTGGTTTTTAAAAAGTAGGAAGGCAGTTGAGGCCTGGAGTGCCAAAAGAGGCAGGTGGATCTCTGAATTTGAGGCCAGTGTGGTGTATACAGTGAGAACCTGTCTCTAAAACAAAACAGGAACCCAAGGCACAATATAAATAAAGTTATATCTTATTTATTATGTAGGAGATTCAAATGACTTCCTACATCACCCACCATCAAACCTATTACTTTTTATTAAATTTTCTTTGAGTCACACGTTCTAAGGTTTCTTTTTGAAGTATGAATCCCCTCCCTCATCTTACTTGTTAGCAGCTGTGGGAGCCCACTGTTGTCCTCATTATCTGTGCTGGTTCCTTGAACCCAAGAACCTTGCATGTACCTGAATATTCACAGTGGCATGACACTTGCCAGCATGGTAATCCAAGGAGGGAAATGATGAGTAAGTCAAGTGTCACATACACATAATAACTCAAGCTTTGTGGATCACAGTAAATACAAAGTGATCAACTTTTAACCTTTGTTTTATTTGTTTAAATAGCCATATCCATATAAATGAAATGACTTTACCATAGTGTATTCATTGATTTTGTCTTTTGTCATCTTCTGGCATCCAGGATCCTGGCTGAAAAGTTTTCCCAGTGCTGGTGGGAGCCACTGAGGGTTCTTCCTTTCTAAAATATGGAGCAGAGGCATGTCCTTTAATCTGAGTTGCAGGTGGAGGCAAGAGTTCCTCGCTGGTTTCTTTACCGAGTTTATCTTTTTCATAAAAATCTTTGCTTTTTGCTTTAATTTCTTCTCTGTATTTTTCATTCTTTAGTATTTCCTGCACATACATATAATTGGAAAACATGATTAAAATTTTAGTTTACATAATTCAAAGATTTCAAAATATTAAAAGATACTGCATTACATGTGTAGATACGCATAGGCTACATGAGAACCCGAATCACTCCCCTAAACTGTCAGGTTTCACAACTGCTTTCTGCCTTAAGGCCACATCAGTGCTGCTGCTCCGCTGCAGAGGAAGATGCTGCAGAGGAAGATGGGGGGGTATCCTAGAGTGCTACTCCAGCCTGCTGCTCTTGTGTCCTGGGAATTAACATGTGAATGCTACATTTCCCTTCTCTAGTGCCAGAACCAAGCCCTACTGTGTGGTAGCTGGAATATAATTGGTCCCTCCCCATAAGCTCATAGGGAGTAGCACTACTTGGAGGTGTGGCTTTGTTGCAATACCTATGGCCCCATTGGAGGAAGTGTGTCACTGTGGGAGTGGGCTTTGAGGTCTCATATATGCTCAAGCCATACCCGGCGTCTCATACCATTTCTTGTTGCCAGCGAGTCAAGATGTAGGACTTTCAGCTACTTCTCCAGCCCCAGGTCTGCCAGAATGCTGCTTTGCTTCCCACCGTGATGATAATGGACTAAACCTCTGAACTGTAAAGGAGTCACCCCAAGTAAATGTTTCCTTTATAAGAGTTGTTGTGGTCGTGGTGTCTTTTCAGAGCAACAGAAACTGTAACTAAGACCCCTACCTACTTTTTTGTCCCTAGAGTGGTCTAGTGGAGGACAGGAGCTGAGTCCAGCGTGTCCTAGACACTACTACAGAGGAACTTCACTACTGGAAATGCTTCCTCAAGTCAGTGCGATTTGTAGTAAGCTCTGCAGCTTTGCTCAATTTAGTTTCTATACTAAAAATTGTAACGAATCTGTTATTATTGTCTTTCACTGAATACAAGACTGTCTATTTGAAGAGCATCATTACATGTACGACTTAGAAAAAGCAATGAGATCCTTTAGGCTTTATTCCTTACCCCATAGGGTAAGAAAGCAGAATGGGCATCCTCCACATGAACAAGAAGAAACGAGAGTGCAAGGAAATGGGGTAAGAAAGACAATCGGAAAGCCAGAGGGCACAGGGAAAGGCACGAGGCACCCATATGTCAAGTCCGGCTCCCTGGAAGGGCAAGTGTGATGTTAACTGGGAGAGTGGACAGCCTCCCCAGTACTAAAAGACCAGCAGTTACAGTTACAGGGAAACCCATGATTCTTATAAGCTTTAAATTCACCATAGGGATTCAGTCTGAAAGTGACCCCGGCTCTGCAGCAGCAAACTAGCTTTAAAAAGAAGTTCCCACAAAAGCGTTGTAATGAGCTATCATCTAGAGAACGGTCTGTTGTTAGGGACTAATTACTCTGGGGGTCAGAAGACATGGACAACTGTAATGTAGGGTTCCTTGGCACACCCTGCCGCATTGGCTGGGTGAGCAAACAACCATAGTGCTGTAGAACAATATGCTCAGATGTGTTACGTTTGTTTCTGCTGTGGGACATTTGTTTAATGATGCAAAGATGTGCTGCATTTTATGCTGCATTTGTTTAACTCTGTGAAGCTGTTACTTTACCTGTCTAAAACATCTGATGGTCTAATAAAGAGCTGAATGGCCAATAGAGAGGCAGAAGAAAGGACAGGCGGGGCGGGGCTGAGAAAATAAATAAATAGAAGGAAAAATCTGGGAAGAAAAATATGGAGAGAGAAAAAAGAGGAGAGGAAGACTGCAGGGGTCAGCTACCCAGCTACACAGCAAGCCATGGAGAAAGGAGTAAAAAAGGTATACAGAAATAGAGAAAGATAAAAGCCTAGAATAAGCCTCCATGTGCATGATTTATTTGGGAGCTGGGTGGTAGGTCCCCAAAAGAGCAAAGAGTACAGAAAAGATAAATAAACACACAGAGTCATGGAGAAGTGAGGTGAGTTCACTGCAAGAAAGCCCTTACGACATTTAAAAAGTGGAGAAGGGGAACTGTGGCAGGTCTGTTGTAGGTGTCTCGATCTGTAGCAAGAAGGGAGAGCAGGTGGATATGGTTTACTATGGAGACCATGTTTGAAAGCAGGAATTGCTTATATGGCTGCCCCTTTCTGGCACAGAATTCACTGGTTGGATGGCTTGTTCTGAGCATCAGGGGACCTGGGGACTTGTATGTTTGCTATGGATGGGGGCACAGACTGGAGCACATGAGCATTTAATGCTGATGCTCATGGAGACTAACAGTGGCACCCGTGTATGTCTCGAGTGAATACAACCTTCCTTGTGCTATATTGTTCAACACCTGGCAGGGTTCAGGCTACATGACATAGGAGCCCCAAAGTGACCAATTTAGGAGAATAATACCAGGAATCCTCCAGATCTTGGGAATGGTGTGAATATCCAGATGTATACAACAGGAAGAACCTATCCATATCATATTACAATTAAACTGAAAAGCACAGAACAAGAATGAACACTGAATGTTGCAGAAGTACTGACTCACTTTTAACGTCAAATCCAGGAGAGCAAGAGCAGCTTTCCCAGTAGAAACTGAAGGCCAGTAGGGCACAGAAGACAACCAGACTGCTACGGCAACAACGTACCCTTCAGAATCAATGGAGAAATGGAGAGAAGCATACACTGAAAAGACAAGACATGACCACAAGCCAGCATCTTGGAAGATATGTACGTAAAGGAATCAATCCCACAGATAGAAAAGCAAGCAAGATAAGCACAATTGTAAGTACAAATGTAAGAGAACAGACTCGAAGATTAGTTTTGTAGACAAACCTCTAACAAGGGAGAAAGAAGTGGACACAGATTATTTAGAACCAGATGAAAAACAGGATGAGAGAAACCAGCCAACAATACCTTTCAATAATAACTCCGAGCATAAAGGTCTCAACTCTTGAATTAAAGGAGATGGGGTGAGTGGATTAAAAAAAACAAAACAAAGAATCTGTTGCCTGTAAGAAATTTATCTCATTAACAAAACAACACAGAAACTGAAAGGATAGAAAATGATATTCCAAGCAAATGGAATCTGAAACGAAGAGGGAGAGACAGCTGTATATTCCTATCTGGTGAAACACACCTCATGCCAAAATTAGGAGAGACAAAGGGCATCACTACATAAACCAATAGACCAAAAAGATTAATAATGATACATATATATGCATCAAACATTAGCACCACACAATAGAAAGGGAGAGAGAAGCCCCAGTTCAGTAAAAGTAGGTGACTCTAATATTTCACCACTAGATCATGCAGATGAAAATATCAACAGAGGAACCTCAAAGTTAAATTACACTACAGACCAAATAGACTCACTACACATCTACAAACTATCCATTACTAAAACATACTTTTCAAAAACAAACTATGTTTTGAGTCAAAAAGCAAGTCTTAAAAATATGGAATGCTGAAATTCCTGCATCTTATGAAATCATAGCAGAATGAAGACAGAAATCAATAGCAAAAGAAACGACAGCAAGTAATAAGCACAGGAACTTGAGTAAAGCTTCTGAGTGTCCAGGGAGATGGCTCAGTGGGGAAGGGCAACCCCTGGCCCATGAGGTGGAAGGAGAGAACCAGCTCCTTCTGTAAGCTGTCCTCTGACCTCAGCTCATCCCCTGTGCACGCACACTCCACAAACAAATAAATGGAGAAGTAAAGAAGTTACTTAAAAAAGCACCTTTGAGCAAAGAGTGGGTCACTGAAGAAACCAGGAGGAAGGTAGGAAAAATCCTGTCAAATAAAATATCACAACACACCAGAATTTGTAGGTTATAAATTAAAGCAGTTCTAATAGGGCCATTAATACCATTGAAAGCTTATTGTAAAAAATAAACTGACACCAAAACAGGTGTCAAGTAAATAACCTAATGATACATTTCAAAGTCTCTGAAAAGAAGGAGAAATTAACCCTAAATCAGAGAAAAGAAAGTGGTAATAGCGCAAAAGACTAAAAGAAAAAGATTTAAAAATTGACAAACCCAAAACAAAGTAAGGAAAGGAAGAGAAGATCCAAGTAAGACTGAAGGCAAAGGTGGCAGCAGCACATCAGGTACCACTGAAACCCAGGATGAGGAGACGTCTGTAAAGCTGGCCATGTGCCGATACGCTGGGCAATCTAGAAGAAACGAACAAATGGCAGACACATGCAACCTATTAAAGCTGGGCACAATAATGTTGATGAACATAGACAAAGACATTCCTAAAAATAGTCCTCAGTTGACTCATGCATAAAATGGAGATACGGGTACTAAGGTACTATTTTTTCTGAGGGCAATCCTAAGGAAATGGCTGCTGGGTGGTGACAGTATAAAAAAGAAAGTTCATGCTGATCTCAAGATAGTGATTGTTTATTCCTCCGTACTAAACAAAACAAAATAAACACCAACTTCTACCCATCTCCCCCACCCCCTTTTTAACTCTTGCCCTAGGGATTAAGCCTAGGGTGCATGCATGCATGCTAGACAAATGTTCTACTATGGGCTACAACCCTACTCTATCCTGTTCCTTTTTCAAACAGTGAAGGGTAATGCAATCTTCAAATTTCAGACCAAGATGGTGCAATTAGTAGCACACTGGTCTACACACACACACACACACACACACACACACACACACACACACACAC
>LOJH01027851.1:0-17935 GCA_001685095.1 Ellobius talpinus
CCCACCCAGGACCCCTGCTCTCCCCACCCAGGACCCCTGCTCTCCCCACCCAGGACCCCTGCTGTCTGTACTCAGGACCCTGTCAGTCAGCCAGCCTTTCTCCTTACTCTGTGACTCACTGGCATGAGTTTAGCCAGTGTGGGAACCCCAACCATTCACGATCATCTGTGATTAGCTCTGTTCACCTATGGTCTTGACCCAGGGCTCTCTCCTTGGTTTCTGCTCCCTTGAGGTGCCCTAATTTCGAGGACTGTGTGTCCATCCTTCCCTGGGGACATAAGGGTCTCATGTTCCAGGCCACACCCATTCAGAGCAGGGCAGGATTTCAGAAGGGCTACAGGCTTGGTGGACACCCAGATTTGTCCCTGGGGTGGCTTTGCTGCTTGCTTTTCAGCTCTCACTCCCTGGCTTGCCCTGAGCAGAGGTGCCCGCTGAGGCTGAAAGCGATCAGGAACCCCACATAAGCAGGATACCTGGGGACCCCATACCAATTCCCCTTGGCCTGGGGCCCTTCCAGCATCCCTACAGGGCCTGAGGCTGTCCCAGTGGCCCAGCCTTGCTGTTTTGCTGTACACAAACAGCTTGGCTGGGGAGAGCCTCCTGAAGGCGAGGAGTGGGGGGGGTTGTCAGAAACAGACTCAGAAAGAGCCTCGAATTAGCCCAGTCTTGGAAGCCAGCCAGCAGCAGCACGCTGGCTTCCCTGTTCCAAAGCAGTTCTGACACAGAGCTCCAGAAGGCAGGCATGGAGCAGCCGCGTGCCTGAGGCTGCAGAGTCTCACAAAGGAGTTTCCAGCCAGCTTAGGTGTGGCACAGAGCGTGGGCTCTACAGAAATCACGTGGGGCAGGTGGTGTCTCTTGCCTGCTACCTCAACACTTAGAAGGGTGAAGCAGGAGGATTATCATGAGTTCAAGGCTGGCTGGGGCTAAGTAGTTCTAGACCAGCCTGAACTATATAATGAGACCCCGCCTTAAATTCTTTTTTAAAATAGCCACCAAGTGGAACCCGAACAGAAATGGCACTCTGGTGTTCACTCTGGATCCCAAGACAAGCTCCCATAAAACACTCAAGAGTGTTTGCATAAGGTCCATTTTCTGTGTTTCAGGAAAGCAGGGTTAGACCTCTTTCTAACCTGGGCCCTGGAAGGCTTTGCACTGCCACAGAACCTTGTGGCTCTGCTCAGCAGCCATGTTGCTGCATCCGCCTGGGGTCTTCGAGCCACGACTGCCTGTCACTGAGCTTGGCTGAGAAAACAGAAGGCACAGTTACCTTTTTCATCAGGCCACACACCACCCCTGTCCAGGGTTGTAGAAATCAACATTTGGAAACGAGTTTTTTTTTTGTTTTTTTTTTTTTTTTAGTTTTTGGCAAGGCCTCCTGTAACCTGGGCTGGCTTCACACACGTAGTCAGGGATGACCTTGAACTTCTGATTCTCCTACCTGCACCTCCTGAGTTCTGGGATTACAGGCACACCCTCCGCACTCAGAGGCAGAGGCCAGAGGCAGGCGAATCTCTGAGTTCAAGGCCAGCCCGTCCTACAGAAAGAGTTCGATCATGGTAGGTGGAGTTTTTGGAGAGATGGCTCAG
The DNA here is from genome assembly GCA_001685095.1 of Ellobius talpinus. Classification (NCBI taxonomy): domain Eukaryota; kingdom Metazoa; phylum Chordata; class Mammalia; order Rodentia; family Cricetidae; genus Ellobius; species Ellobius talpinus. The sequence goes on from LOJH01027851.1 coordinate 1,587, forward strand.
CAGTTTAGAGCTCTGTCTGCTTTTCCAAAGGTCTCAGGTTCAATACCTAGCATCCACAGGGCAGCTCACAGCTGTCTGTCCCTCTAGTTCCAGGGAATCAATCAAATGTCCTCTCCTGCCTTCCTCTAGCACCTGGCATGCATGCAGTACATAGACACACATGCAGGCAAAATACCGTAATGCATAAAATAAAAAAAAATCTCAAAACTGTTGCGGGAGCTCCTTTCCGGCCCTCATGCTACACAAAACAAACAAATAAAAAAAGGAAACACCAAAAATTGGCCTGTAGGGGAGGGGAGCAGGGCAATGCTGAAGCTGAAGACTCTGCAGTTTTTCCTACACAATAAAAACCCATTTACACAACTGATTCTCTGAGAGGGGTCACTGGCGTGCAGGCCCAGCCCATTGGGTCTCCAAAACTAAGACCAGTGCCTTTCCATCCTCGTGATGCTTTAGTTACCTATGGGGCGTTATGACAGAATGTTGAACATCAGCAACTCAGAGGAGCAAGGGTCTTTGTTTTGTTTCCAATTTATTCAACTTTATTTTATGGGCATTGATGTGAAGGTGTCAGATCCCCTGGAACTAGGATTATAGACAGTTGTGAGCTGCCATTGTGGGTGCTGGTAATTGAACCCAGGTCCTCTGGAAGAACAGCCAGTGCTTTTAACCGCTGAGCCATCCCTCCAGCCCGGGAGCAAGGGTTTATTTTGGCTCAAGGTTTTCAGGGTTTCCATCTATGGCCACTTGACCCCATGCACTTAGGCAAGATGTCATAGCAACAAGAACATGTAATGGAGGAGGGTCTTTATATATAGTGATGTGTGCTAGGCAGATGTCTCAGCCATTAAAGACTAGACTCACAGCCAATTCGTACATATATTGGTGTGTGCAGTGGTGGGGGAGCCAGAGGCTTTTGTGCCCTGCTTTTATGTGTGCACTGGGGATCCAAACTTAGGGTTCAAGCCTGTTCAGCAAATGTTTTCCCCACTGTACCCTCTCACCAGCCTATGTCTTCTACTGAAGATTGAAGACCTGGTATAACCTTCAAATCTAAGCCCAGTGACCCCATTCCTTTCAAAGTTTCTTCAACCTCCCAAAATAGTGTGCCACCAGCTGGAGGCCGAGACTAACGGGAGTCATTTCAAACCAAGCAGGGACAGCCCCCAGGCCTGGGCACCTGCAGAGCCCCATATGGCTGTGTCTATTCCCCTACTTGTAAAGAGGGCAATGGGTGGTCACTGGGTGTGTGCAAGCTGTGTCTGAAGCGCTTAGCAAGGCTCTGGTCCTGGGAGCCTCAGGGAACCGCACACGATCGACTCATTTCTGCTGGGCTGTAACGGCGGCGGAGTCCGAGCTGGAGGGCTACACGCTGGGGAGGCCTGTGCAGAGACGGGAGACAGACCAGGCACTGCCGCCCCCTTAGCCCCAGGCACTGCCGCCCCTTAGCCATAGGGTGGAACCTCTGTCGGCTGATGGCAGACCTTCCCGGTTAGTCCTAGCCCCAGCAGGGCCAAAAGAACAGGAGCACCCCTAGATGAGCAGGGCAGACACACTGACAGCACAGAAAGCCTCACTGGACACCTGGGCAGTTCTCAGTGCCCAGGCTGCCTGCCTGGCCCTGGGCAGCACGGAGACCCACCTCGGGTGTCCTTTTGATGGGAACTGTACTGCCAGCTTAGCCAGGCACTGCGCTGCTCTTTAGCTAATGGAGTGCACACTGAAGACTAATGCCCGGTGTCTGGTCACCTCCAGGCGAGTCCATTCTGTCCCCTCAGGGCTAGTAACAATTGATTTTTTTTAATTCACCTAGACAATGAAAATATTTGAGCCCACAGCCTGTGCCCCCTGTGGCGAGTACTGGGCCCAGGGTGGCCCTTTCACGGTGAGGTAAGCCCTCTCAGTGTTGTTGATTCCTGCAGTTTCTCTGCCTTCTGCCTCGGTGTCCTACACAGGCGATTAGGGAGTCTAATTGGTTTGCCTGTAAAAAGATAATTGATATTTCCTTCACAGGGAGGTCAGGCTGCCCGTCCTGATCCCTAGCAGAGCCTCCGCTCTCCAGAGCCTCCTTCCCTGAGGTGGCCCAGCAGCCTTTATCTTGCTGATAAAGCCATAATTGCCATCAGCACCGGCAGAGGCCTTAGGGTTCCCAGAGATTAAGAATCCCGTTCCTGGGCCTCTTGGTTGGGGGGAAGTAGCAAATGTAGCTACTGGGCAGGAGAGCCACCAAAAAATGCACCAGGCATCTTCACAGAGCACTTGGTATCTACCGCGGAAACGGGCTGCAAAGTTCCTGCCCTAGAACTGCAGTCAAGGGTGGGTTCCCCCTCTGGGGATGTTGTGGGCTCCTGTGTAGTGTTGGAATACCTCTTCCTTGTGTCTCTTCAAGCATTGGAAGTGATCCCCTGGCTGGCAGTGGCTGGAAGACAGACACTTCTCCTGACAGCATTGCTGCCCTATCTGATAGCAACACTGTGGCTTATCTCTTCTAGGCAGTGAGATCTTAAGCCTTTAGGAAGCTTTCACAGTCTTTTGCCTATTAGGTTTGTCCTAATAGGACCAAGTTTGCAGACAGGGTGGGCACAGTGAGAACAGTACCCCAGGGTGAGTGGAGCAGGAGGTCAGATGCACAGCCACGGAGATTCATGGCAGCAGGGGCGGAATTAGTCCTGACATCTCCAGGTGCTACCGCGGCAATGCACACAGGACTGCAGAAAGGGCACAAACAGCCCTTGGGGCATGAGAGGCAGCTGGTGAGGGAGGCTCGGAGGATGAGCAACAGCAAGGTGCAGGGGGGACGAGCTCAGCCAGAGTGTGGAGCAGAGGGGCTCGCCCTCTGGCACTCCAGCAGAGCCGAGAGCATGAGACACAGTGTGTGATCCGGTCCATGTCCTCTGCCTGGAGGTTTCACTTGTGCCCCACAAGGCAGGCAAAGCCCTTGGAAGTCTAGGGCGACCGTCACGGGACCCTATCCATGCTCTGGACCAGTTTTATGCTGGGGGTGAGGAATAGGTTACAGGGCAGATTGGTGACGTCTGGGATCATCACGGCTGACCCACTGTAGACAGTAGTGGCCTGGACTCAAGGACGGGGTAGAAAAATGAGAGGAGTACGGACAGCTAGCTGGAGAAGGTTTCTGTCTGTACGGAGGAGAAGGAGAATTGCATTTGGGGACCCGGTGCCTGTGGCTGCAGTGTGTGGACATCCTGGGGACAGCATATGGGTAGAGCCGGGGCGCCTCTGGATGAACATGACACCTACCTACCCCCGAGAGAAGTGAGGGCGTATGAGCAGAGCAGAGGCCAGCCTACACCAGGGCACCAGGAGCAGGACCTGGCGTGGTGCTGGCATGGGCGGTCACCAGGGATGATGGGGTCGAAGATGTGACAGTTGCCCTGAAGCCGGGTCTAGAGGGTACTAACTTTTTCTCATGGAACCTGATCCTTATCCACCACGGAGGAGCAGTGGACAGGACATATATGTTCCTGGATGTGGCACCGTCAGTCAGCTTCACCTCATGTTTCTAGTAAGAGCAGCCAGCAGGGCCTCCTCCAGCTGGTGAGCTTTCCAAGTGGTCCCTTTCCTCTAGGGAAGCCACATGCTGTGGGTGCCTCTAGCCTGTCCCCATGAGTCTCCCCTCCCCTAAGCGCTCTGACCAGATACACACAGGGTTAGCATAGGAGAGGCAGCTGGCGACCTTGCGTGGCCTGTCTGGACACCATCCCTGCAGAGAGTAAAGGCCTACTGGGTGAGCAGTCTGTTAAGCCCCAGGGATCGAAGAGGCAAAGGTGAGAGGTGAGGATTTCTCTTACTTGAAATGACAAGGCTTGTGGTCAACCAGACAGCCTCACTCTTGGGCTGGAGGAAGGTCCATATCCAGATGGCCTCAAGGGTCAGTTCTGTGTGGGCTGAGGAACCAGGCTGCCAGGTTCCCACTGTTACTTTCCCCATGAAGCAGCGTGGTTCACGTACGTGGTGTAATGTCACACATTGTCATTGTTCCTCCCACTTACTTTGTCTGAACGTGCATTTTTCAGCAACCACATGGTAACAGTGACAGTCTTTATTACATGAGGTCACCACATAGGACTACAGAAGAGTGGTATCAAGCACATGCTCCATGGAGGCCAGCTGTGGTGATGTCTGGAGAAGGCCTTTAACAGTGTGGCCAGAACCTCCCAGCCTGAGGGAGGTAGACACCCATAGCCTGGGTCTAGATATATTTATTTGCCCATCAGAAATCCTTGCTGGGTCTCTTACCTACTCCACTTCCCGGATTTGGTACATGGGAAGTCATGGCCTGAAGTACGAGTTGTCAGTGTCCCCAGGTAGGGGCCACCCAGCACTCACCCTGACTGGCACACGTCTCTGAGATATGAAGACAGAGTTGGCATCTTAATTCCAAAAGTTGTCCTTAAAGGAGGTGGCGGAGCCGGTGCCCATGGTCCACATGGCCGTTAGTGTGCAGAGAGCTGAAAACTGTGTTGTCAGCATTGCTGTTCCTAGTCATTGCCCAGGACGTCAGTGGTGCAGGGCAGAGCTTCAGGGAAGGACATTAGCTAAGGAATGTCCTTGCGTAAGGAAAAGGTTTTTATTAATGCACCATAAGACAAAATTAATACACCTCCGAGAGAAATAATTCTCCCACCTGTAATTTGGAGGTAGTTCAGAGGCCCAGCTGCTGCAAACCTGGACTCTGGGGAAGGGACATTAAAGCCTCTGGCCCCAGGGCCCTGTCTAGCACACAGATGAAAGACAACTCCTGCACTCACCCCAGTCCCAAGGGAGCCAGCCCCAAAATCTGAGCATGGTGTGGGGGGGTCCCACCTGAAAACCCCTCTTCCTTGAAGAAACATTGCCCTGGGACATCTCACCACCCCTAATGATGCTAGCCCAGACTGTACCTCCTCTTTCAGGATCCCACCCGACTACGACCCTCTGCTCCACCCTTGTCTTCCAGCCTCTGCCATGTTACTCTCTGGTGAACACCCCACCCCCTCCGCAGCTCTAGTCAGAGCCTCCCCCTTTAGAGCCCCCGGATCCTCTGGCTCTCAAGGGGCTTGTGTCTCCTCCCCAATGAGCGACCCTCAGGTCAAAGGCCATTGGAAGGACCCTGAAACTTGGTCCTACAGGAAAGTAGACTGTGGTGTGTGCATGTATTTGATAGGAACCAGGAACCCTGAACCAACCTAGCGCCAGAACTCACCATTTGGGCTAAACAAAAGGTTCTGGGATTGCAGCTCTGCCTGTGGGTGGAGTAGAGGCAGAAGAAAATGCCCCTCCAATTCCTTGGGATCCTGAAAGAGGAAGGAGAAGGAGCCATTGTGGGCAAGGGTCTTTTGGGGCCCATCCTCTGAGCCTCTTGGGGCTATTGCCCAGTCAGGGGCCGATGGTTACCAGAAGTTCCTGTATCCCGACCTGCTGTGGTTGGGGCCTGATTGTACTGAGCTGAAAAGAGGCCAAAGTGTGGTCTCTGTGGTCTGGAGATCCAAGTGCCTCTGCTGGTCTGGCTGAAGGAGCCAGCCCCCCCCCCAGGTCATCAGGCAAGGTCTGCTGACTCTGTGTAAACCCCAGACAAGCCCGAGTCCATGTTACATACCACTATACTGGACACACAGCCCCGCCCACAGTGCTGCGTCCACACTGCCCGGTCTATACTCCTCTTTCCACACTCCCTTGTTTGTATACACCGTCCTATCCACTCTGCCCTGATCCAGACTCCTGTCGGCTCTGCATGCCTGCTGCTCTATCCACAGCCTTTCTCCATATGTCCCTGTCCATACTCCTCTCTCTCGGACTGGTTCAGAAGACCCAGGACAAAGGTCTATTCCCCAGCCAGGCTCCACTTCGACAGGGACACTCTCGCTCCACTCAGAGTTCACGGGGCCTCTCTCTGCTTCGTTTTTCTGGGCAAACCTGCTCAGCCAGGAGACACGACTCCTGCTGTCAGCGAGTGGAGCAAGGCCGTGTTGAGTTTGCGGACATCTTCCTCGGACCTCCTCCGCCTGGGATGCAGCCTTTTCTGTTTCTACCTGGCATGCTTGAGGTAAGCCCTGAGGCCCTAGCTGGGCTCTTCCTTACTACCACCGTGCCCCCCCCTCTGAACCTCTTTTCTCCTTCTGCCTGACACCTAGAAGACCGGCAATAGGCTCAAAGGTGGCCAGAATCCCCCAGAGGTGGTATCCACCATCCAGGAACCTCCAGAAGGCACCAGGTAAAAAGTGCACCCAATGGGGTCTGCTACGGCAAAGCCCTAGTCTCTGTCACACACATGTCTAGGTCTGCTGCTCAGGGTATCATGGCAAGGGGTCTGTGAGGGCAGAAAGAGTCGTAGGGCATCTGAGAAGGCGGCACACTGCTGCAGAGCCTATCGTCAGAGAACGAGCCGCTGAGCCCAGCATCCATGTCTTTGTGGCTGATGACTGCTGCTGCTCTTACTGCAAACCCTGCACCCCCCCAAGTGCACCCTCCCACACCAAGTAGAGCCCCGGGAGGCCTGGTAGCAGTGGCAGGGGCACTGTGGGCTCCTCAGAGGTAGACAGCCGTCAACAACGGATACAGCGGGAGAAGTTCCATGTTGGGTAGGGAATCACTGGTGGGGGTGGGGCACTCAGAATGGACATGTTTCTCAACACTCCGTGCCAATGTGCTGTAGGCACACCCAGTCAGGGGCTGTGACTAGTCCCATTTCTCAGGAGAGGAAACTGAGGCATGGGGACTTACCCATTCAGCCATGATTCCCCTAAATCAAGTCTGGATTTCTGTCTGACAAATCAGAAGGTGGTACAGTGGGAGGTAAAGAGACAGCATGTCTGCTGACTCAGGAGGATGTGGCAGCCAGTTCCATCCCCACCCTTCTAGCAACTGTGAGCCAAAGAGACATGGTAGGTGCCTTGCAGAGAAACCAGCACCCACGTGCCAGGTGCTTGACTAGGGGAACATGTGGGGTGTGGGCCTTCGCTGGACCTAACAGGATCAGGAAGTCCTGGCAGATCTTGAGAGACAGGCAGGCAGGGCAGGTAAGGGCCAGGGAAGCCTGCGGACAGGAGAGCCTTGCCCCTGAGATAGCCAGAAGAGAGCCTGAGGGACAGGTCAAGGGCGCCTACACACTACCAGCCAGGTCTCAGCATTGTAGCCTTGGCAGCCTCTGCCCCCTGTAGAAGACAGGAGCCCAGGAGTGCACTGAGGGTACTGCTTCAGGGTGGGCTCCCATGAAATGCCCAAAGCAGGCTGGCCCAACCGCGAGGCTACCAGAGAAGAGATCAGATGGGGATGGAAGGAGAGCCCGTGGCCTACCAGGGATGAGGCTGCCCACTGGCATCCCTGCAGTGCAATTGCTCACTGGTCACGTGGGGGTGTGGGAGGGGGTGGGGGGTAGGACGAGCCAGGAACGCTGGAGGCTGGGGACTTGCTGGAGGCAAGCTGATAGGGCTTTGATGCCCCTCAAAAGGCGGCACTGGGACAGAGCCTCTTATGGCGGGAGATGTGTTCCATGTTGCTCTGAGTCAGGACCTGTGAACTGACCATGAAGCACATTTGTACAACAGCCAAAGCCAACTTAAAAATATAACCAAGACCCGGTTAGCACAGAGCTCCCATTGGCCCTGTGTTTCCTCCCAGAGAGGAGATGAGAGCTGAGAGTTGAATTCCAGGCCTACTCATACTTTACCTCAAGGCCCAGGATGCTCTGTCTGGCCCTCTGGAGAATCTCTGCCAAGGGTGTCACGGAAACCTTTCTCCCTTCAACCAGAGGCTTTTGCTGCCTTCTCCAGAAAAGATGGAAGGTAGCTAGTTCATTCTGTCACCTACTGCCCACTAAGGAACTTGGAAGCATCTGCAAGTAAATGACCACAGAATCGGATTCTTGGACCCCAAGAGGCACCTGAACCTATGCAAATTCAAAATGACCCACGCCTCCAGTATCTGCTTGTACCCAGCTTTGCTGCTTTCTGTATTTCTCCCAGCCCAGTTTTCTGGGCTACAGGCGGTCCTCAGACTCCACCTTCTACCACTGAGACTAAGCTCATTCTCCTGGGAACTCTGTCTCTGAGCATCTGGTCTCCTGTTTCCAGAATATGGAAACACCAGAGAGAGCTTTACAATTTTTTTTTGAGATAGGATCTAATGTAGCCCAGACCGGCCTTGAACTTGTTATGTTGCTGAGGGTGACCTTGAACTCAGATCCTCCTGCCTCCCACTCCTGAGGGTTAGGGTTACAGCCTATGCTGCCACTGCCACACCTAATTCACGCCGGGCTGCGGACGGACGGAGCCCAGTGCTTTATATGTAACAGGGCAAGCACAACTGAGCTACATCCCAGAGAGGCAGTGTGGTTAGGAGAACTGTTACAGGCAGTGAAGCTCCCCAGCCCCGCCAGCCCCGTCAGCACCAGGTTCTCAGGGCCATGAGGTCTCCTGTCTTCTGACCTGACCATCCTCACCATGCAAATGCTGTCCTCAATGCTTTACCTCAAGACATTGTCCAGGGCTTCTCAGTTCTGTCCCCTGAAGACCCCTAATCTCTCTGAGATCTAAGAAAGAATGTGGGAGCCGTGGGTAGGGTCTGTCCCCACTGTGTCTCCAATGTCTCTGGCAATCAAAGGGTTCTGCCATCCTCCTGCAGTTTGGGTACCAGATCCTTAAATCTCTTGACCAAAAGAACCTGCCTTCCAGGGTTCTAGGACAGTTATCCTTTCCAGCAGCCTTGCCTGGCTCTGCAAACCAGGAGTATGAGAATCCATCTGACCAGAGCCTCTCACCTGGGCGGAGCCTCTCACCTGGGCGGAGCCTCTCACCTGGGCGGAGCCTCTCACCTGGGCGGAGCCTCTCACCTGGGCAGAGGCTCAGGCCCACACGCCCTGATAAGTAGGAGGGGAAGAGTGAGGGGCCACTCTGGGTTAGGAACCTGGAACTTTTGCTGGGGTACAGAAGGGTGTGGGAGCTATTGAGACTCAAACCTTGCCAATAAAGATCAGATCTGGAATGCTCCCAGTGCCCAGCACTCGGAGTGCTCCTTAGGTCACTCTGACACCGTACCACCTCTGACCTCACAAAGTGTAGATCCTATAAACCACTCAGACCTTTCATGGGGCCACAACCCCACCTGGTTCCACCTGTTGGCCTACTACCGCCCAACTATCAGAAACACCTTGAGATCTATGACCCAACATTTGCCATTTTCTGCCAGGATGTTCTTATCGCTCCCAACCTAACACAGCCATTGAGTCATGAGCAAACCCCTGGTCTGGCTTTTCTAGGCTGCCCCAGCTGGGTCTAGTTGTGGTTATTTGGATTCCCTACTTTCACATTTTTTTCTTTATTTTTTCCCATTTTAAATGCATTGGCATTTTGCCTGCATATATGTCTGCGTGAGGGTGTTAGATCCCCTGGAGGTGGATGCTGGGAGTCGAACCCAGGTCCTCTGGAAGAGCAGCCAGTTCTCTTAACCACTGAGCCATCTCTCCAGTCCCCAAGGAACTCCTACTTTCTATAGCTAAGTCTGTAGAGAAGTAGGTCTGCAGGGTCACATCCCTCTGTCCCTGCCTAACCCAGCTGGGCTGGCTGCAACACCTGGGTCATAGTTCTTAATCTTCCTTCTCTCCTGACAAAGACTGAGCTCTGCAGCCAGGATGCCAAGGGAATAATTTCAGTCAGCCAAGGTGAGCACAGAAGATGGCTACAAGTCTCAGACATTGTCACCACTGCATGCCACCTCAACCTGCCAGGGCTGAAGGGAGAGAAGCCCCTCACACTTGCTGGACGATGCTGGCTGAGCTGGAAGCCACGTGCAGCTCTATGGAAACCCTTCCACCCCCAGCATAGAAACCTGGATTTCACCTAATTCGGCTCAAGTGAGGCTACCCAATCTTTTTGACCTCACTGTGTCCCAGGCCTACCATGTAGCCAAACCAGCTGTCAGGGCCAGCGGTGGCTTGTGTGTTGGTCGGTGCTAGACAGCAGTTGCAGATGGTGGACCATAGCCTCTGGGTGCTTAGCCATAGGTAGCTCAAGGTCAAAGGTTGTGGGAGGAGAAGCTGAGAAGTTCAGGGAGCTGCCGTCCCACCAAGAGTGACCCAAGTGTGAGAGAAGAGCAGGCAGCGTTCCTGCCAATAGTATTCAGGAATGATGTCAGCAGTGAGCCCAGGACATGCTGGGATCGTATCCCTGAGGACACCTCTGTCGCTCAAACTCCTGTGTCTTAGTCAGGGCTCCTGTGACTGTGATGAAACACCATGACCAAAAAGCAGGTTGGGGAGGAAAGGGTTTATTTGGCTTATACTTCCACATCACTGTTCATCACTGAAGGAAGTCAGGACAGAAAGTGAAACGGCAGGAATTTGGAGAAGGGAGCAGATGCAGAGGCCATGGAAGGGTGCTGTTTCCTAGCTTGCTCCCTATGGCTTGCTCAGCCTGCTTTCTGATAGAACTCACAATGGGTTGGGCTATCCCCCATCAATCACTCATTTAAAAGTGTCCACTGGACGGTGGTGGTGCACACTTTTACTCCCAGCACTTGAGAGGCGGATCTTTGTGAGTTCGAGGCCAGCCTGGTCTACAGAGTGGGTTCCAGGACAGGCAGGGTTACACAGAGAAACCCTGTCTTGAAAAGACAAAAGAAAAAAGAAAATGCCCTACAACTGGATCTTATGGAGGTGTTTTCTCAATCTCGGTTCCCACCTTCCAGCTTGTTGCAAGTTGACATAAAACTGTCCAGCACACACTGGACCCGCACCCTTATCCCTACGGCCTGCAGAAAATACCCTGGGCTTCTAGGTTCTGGGGAGAGACAGACTCTGGCCACCAGCTGGTGAAACAATCTCATTGATTAGGTTGGCCTGGGTCAGAGCCAGCAGTCAGTACTGTCATACGGAGGCTTCAGACAAAAGGACTGAGTAACGACACCTCCCCCAGCCGGGGAAAGACTGAGAGTGTGACATTGCCACCCTGCAGTTCAGAGCAGTGCAGGGGAGCATGTTTGCCTGCATCGTGCGGGAACATTTCCTCTGGCTACAAAAATGTCCCTTTGTGCTGCCTCAAAGCAGCAGCTTTGGTAGGGAAGGGGAAGCTCGGCTTGAGCAAGGTCCTGGGGGCACAGGTTGGTGCCCGCCTCACTCCTCTGCCCTCTGGCAGACACAGGGCCTGTGGGATACTCACCAGACATGGCAGTAAGGGAGGAGAGCGCCCACATCCCAGGGCCCTGCATGGGTAGACAACTTCAGAATCCAGTCTTTGAGTGCAAGGAGCCCTTGACCTCCAGACTCCAGTGATGCTGCCCAGGCCTGGAAGGGCGGAATGACAGGGGGAGATGGGTCCCGGGCAGGGTTCCCGGGCTCTAGGAAAGGGGTCCTTCTTAGTCTGTAAGTAGACTTTTCATGTTCCCATAGTCTGATCTCTGTCTTAATACATGGCTACCCGAAACCAGACCAACACTCTTCCGAGGAAGTACATGATCATGGCTAGGTACACCCCAGCAGCAGGGAGAGGTAGGCAGTAGTGGGAACAGTCCAGCAGGCTCCTCCTGCCAGCGTTCCTGGGACTGAACATGTTTCTGTCCTGGGCCCCTTGCTGCATTCCTGCAGAGACATTCCAAGCATGTTATGGAATTTCACTATATGACAAAGGGCCCTGTCAGTCCCGCACGATGTGAAATCATGTCAGCTGCAAAAAAAAAATGGACTTGATTTAATAAGTTGGCTGTGAATTTGTCCAGCCACACGTGAACATCCCATACAATAGGAAAATGGCTCTGGTTACATCTCCCCCAGAAACCCTAACGGCATACAACTGCCTGACACTCCATCAGTGAGGGATCGACACATCCGATCACCCAGTGATGGAGGTGGAAAGTTCCGGCAGATGACCTTGGGCCTAACCTTGGTGTCTCTCGCCCACTCACCCAAAGCCTGACACATGCTGGGGACTGTCAGAGCCTCTCCTCCCTCCTCAGTTCTGAGAAAAACGGTTTTAATTAAGACTTCCATGATTAGTCATTTAATCAGTCATTAGGCCAACACAGATGGAGTCAATTAATTTTTTTTATATACTTGAAAAGATAGTTGTTTGGCAGCCTGTACAGCCTCCTGAGCTGACGGTAGGTGGCCACTGTGCCCCTAACACTGGACTTGAAGGAAGCACCAACCACTGGTGGTAAGGAGATGCTAGCTCCCAAGGTTCCCACCTGTCCTGAACCTTGTGAAATGATGTCACAAGCAAGGCTGCATCACGAGAACAACCTTGCGAGTAGCCTCTGGCCATAGCCCACTGGAGTACCAAGACATTTTGGGCAAGAACCCAGCCAACCGCTGGCTTGGATCCTGAAACAACATGGTGCAGGGTAGCATGAGCCCTGCACATGTGACAAACTGAGGAAGGTCTAGCCAGTGAGGCAGCCATGAAGCTGACAGAGACACATCACACCCCGGGGCTTGGAGCCCGTGGACTCACAGCCATAGAGCACAGTTCTCTTACAGCAGCCAATGTGTATAAGACCCATGAAGGAGACATCAGGCTGTGGGGTGCGGGGGTAACACAAGAAATTGGTCTCACATCTCTTCGCTGCCCCACCTCCGTCCCACCTTGCCGCCCCCCACCCCTACCCCCTTCCTCTTGATGCCATAATGCCACATGCCTGGCTCATTCCGGGACAAATTCTCAATGCACTTTTGGGTACCTCGCTCCCCTCTGCTTCCCTTACAAGCCATGCTGGGAGACTCCTCGAGCAAATGCTTTTTCCCCCCTCTGTGTAGACCTGGCTGTCTGTCTGTCCTAGAATTTGCTCCATAAACCAGGCTGGCCTCGAACTCACAGAAATACACCTGCCTCTGGGGCAAATGACTTTGAACAGTCTCTGATAGACTCAGAGACTCACAAGTTGTGGTTGTAACAGCACAGGCACCGCCTGGTCCCTCCCCCAGCTCTGCTGCAACTCATCTGTGCCCTCCTCCTAGGGGCTGAGCTCCCCCCTGACCGCAGGGTATAAGCTGAGCAGAGCATCATCCCCGGGTTGAGGCCCCCAAAGCATAGCTCCAGGAAACATGGGTGTGCTGTGGCTGGGTCTGCCCCAGGGAGGAAGATCAGAACTCCAGAGACGAGGGACTGAACAGCCTGGAGGATGGTTAGACCCTTGTGTAGGCACCGGAGTAGAAGTTGTGTCATGGGATCCTGAGGCCCTTGCTGCCTGGACCCATCATAGACCTCTGTTACCCTGAGCAGTGAGTGCAGAAAGCCCTTCCAGGAAAGCAAGGAATAATTAAGAGATTCCTAGGCTCTTCCTTTCTTTAGCAAGTTTAATTTTTAAATATTTGTGTATATGTGCGTGGACACATGAGCACTCGCGTCTGTCTGTGCATGTGAACATGTGTGAGGTTGCCGTCATAGTCCAGAAAAGGGTGTCTGGAGCTTGAGTTATAGGCAGGTGTGGGGCACCTGATGTAGATGCTGAGAACCAGACTCCAGTCCCAGGAAAGAGCAGCAAGTACTCTTAACTACTGAGCCACCTTTCCAGCTTCCTCTAGAAAGTTTCAAGGACTGAAAACTGAGCCCTGTCTGTCTAAGCAGGAGTAACAGACTGGGGCAGGTGTGAGGGCCTGGAGGGAGCAGCTGGCCCTGGATATGCCTGTCCTGGAGGCCTAATCTCCCACTCACAGCAGGCTGCTTCCTGCCTGCCAGGGCTGGGGAAAGGAGACCCAGGACAGCAACCTTAACCCTTCACACGCCACCACTGAGGGACCCTTCCCTCTCCAAACAAGGTAAATGAGCTGGGCCTCCCACCTGGGTCAGAGCACTGGGGGTGATTGTCATCAAGCCCTTGCTCTGTGACCTGGTGAAACAGCCACAGCCACCCATGGCTGCCCAGAAGCCTGGCTGAGTCTCTATTTGGGGCCTCATGGGAGTGGCATATGGCAATGTGACCCCAGAGCTAGACTAGCCTTTGTGCTGAGGTTCCTGCCCTGGCCTGTGTCCAGGAGAAGGGATCACAGGACCAGAGTCAGCACCCTGGCTGTGGGAGCACAAATGTCACTGGCCAGGCACTCAGGCCCTTATTCCTCTCCTTAGAGACTCAGAGTGATATCATCAGTGCGCATGTACACACACACACACACACACACACACACACACACACACACACTGCTATGGCTGATGGTTCTAATTTTGGAACTTTGGTTTGGAGTCCTTAGGGGGTTACAGAAGCCCTGGGGGCTCATGCTAAGGGTGGTCTGGCCTGGTTTTTTGGAGAGCTGCCCTGGGGTGGCAATTTTCCCCAGTTTGTGTCTTGGTTGGCTCTTGACTCAGAAGCTCTTTAAACCAGCACGGTCTGATAGTATAGGGGCTTGGCTGCTTTCAATCCCTGAGAATTCTAGGACGAAGCATCTACTCAGGCTCCCGGCCTTAACCTGGCCTTGACCCAGAGGTTCAAATAGGTTCCTCAGAGACTAGGAACCTGCATCTTGCACCCCCCTGCAACTTTCCCTCTAGCCTGGAATCAGGAGCACCTGGGGCTCACTAGGCTCAGGCCCTACTTCAGTTCCCCTGACGAGGCCAGACTAGGAGCAAAGATGGTGGTGGGTCTCTGTTTCATAACCTGGACCACCACAGACAAATAGGGCAAGACCCACGCTAGCACCCCCAGAGCTCCTGCAGGTGCAGGGCTTGCCAAACCTGATGTGTAGCCACAGAAGGCCAAGCCCATGCAGCAGTGGGCAGAGAGGCATGCTATCGGAAGCTCTGTGACCTGCACTGTGTTCTACTGTCTCTGCTCCTTTGTGAGATCTGGTCGTACAAGTCCACCACACAAGCCTGTGGCTCCTTAGTTCTTACATTGCCCTTCACAAATACATCCTGAGCAATCAGGACCGGCGCCACATGTGAAGGACGGTGCAGGCAGCAGGGGCGCGTCCCTGCATTCAGCAGCAGCTAGGACTGGGAGCCCGTGAGAGACCCCACAGAGTCTCAGGCTGCTCAGGTGACAGCAGGAGTGTGGAGGAGGCTCTGCTGTGCATCTGTCTGCTCAGCCTGGGACCAGCCTCCTGCCATGCACCTGTGATGCCTTTGCTCTCCAGCAGAGCCCATGTGGTCTTGAGAGAAAAGACAGAGGAATACTTACTAGTCACCCTGCTCCACAGACACCTAATGGCCCCTGGATCTGTGACCAGTAGCTTGTAGCAGGCTTCGCAGGATCTCTCTGGCTGGCAGTAGAATTCTGGGCAAGCATGAGCGTGTCCATCAAATGGCCTCTGGGAGCAAGCATCAGAGCTCTCCTCTTTGCTGAGAAGCACCTGCCTTTAGATGTACATCCTTGGACCATGCCAGGTGTTTGGGAGCACTTCCCAAGCCTGGGCTTCACTGAGAGCTGGCACGCATCCCATCTGCGGGAATCTCAGAACATGAATTGATACTAGCTGGGCTCCCTCATCTCTCTGGGAACAGATTCTGCTTCCAGCCAAGACAGAATATGTGGGATGGGACTTGTCCCCTCAGAAATAAAGGAGCAGCAGCTGAAAACCAGTGAAGATACAAGAGCTACTGGAAGTCAGTCAAAGAAGGGTAGGGAGCCCCATGGGGGAAAACAATCAGGGTGAGCCTCACAGCTGCAGTGTTGGAAAGGGAACCCTGGCAAGTTTGGGAGTCTCCTGAGGGGAGGAGATGGAGCTGAGAGCCTGGAAAGGGTAAGGAGTGAACCCCACAGCTGGGCTTGGTGGCACACGCCTTTAATCCCAGCACAAGGGAGGCAGAAGCAGGAGGATCTCTGCGTTTGAGGCCAGCCTGGTCTACAGAGAGTTCCAGGACAGCCAGGGCTACACAGAGAAACCCTTTCTCGAAAAACTAAAAAGAAAAAGCCTCAGAGTCAGTCCATTGAGCCAAGGTCAGTATGTGCAGGGCAAAACAGGGCCACCCGTATGCGGGGTGGAGACACCCAGCTGGAGACCTCGAAATACACAGGGTACTGGCAGAGTTCCCTACTACTGAACTACTAGTTCAGAATAATTAATCTGAACTTAAACCGAGCCCAAGATGTCCTGAAAGCAAAACTCAGATGAAAGGCCCCATCTCTAAGCAAGTAACCATCAAGAACATTTCAATGGACACAACATAAAGACCTCAACAGGGCATAATTCATAGTGTCTGGAGTTTGAGGAAAGATCGGGAAGAGCTGAGGGTGCTGCTCAGCGAGGAGCGTTAGCACTCTGGAGACTCTCTGCTCGGCCCCCACGCTACCAAATAAGTCAGCAGGCAAGCAAAGGGTATGGGGAATATAGCCTATAATGAGGAAAAACAGTCAGCTGGGTATTGGTGTTGAACGCTGTTAATACCAGCACTTGGGAGGCAGAGGTAGGTGGATCTCTGTGTTTG
>LOJH01027852.1:1029-17935 GCA_001685095.1 Ellobius talpinus
GAAATATATATGTTGGCTTAGCTTAGCAGTCCCCAGAATCAAATGTCTCTCTGCCATCAAAAAACTTACATCCATAATCCAGACTATGTATGTGAAATTTCCATCTTTACGTGTCTTTACTTGTCTTTATTGCTTTTTCTACAAATTTAATATTTATTTCATTATCTTTACTCCTTTAATCTATGAATGTACTCTGTCTCTTTAAAGACTTTGTTTTATGTTTTTAAAAAAAACATTTATTTCTTTTTGTAACTTTCTATATTGGTTTTCTCCTCTCTCCCAAGCCTACATACATTTATCCAACACTGTGACTCATTTAAAGGTCTTTTATGTCTGAATCTTTCCTATTGTGTATCTGAAATTCTTTTCTGTCTTGAAGAGCTTTTAAAATAATAAGCAGTTTGGTTGTAGCGGCACTGGATTCTGGCTCTGCCTCTCTCCACTTTCAAAATGGTGGAGGTACTGTTTCTGCCAGCTCTGGGACCACCAGGTAGAAGCCATGCTCAACACTTTATAACTCTGAGAATGAGCATCCAGCACATCACCAACTGAGACCTCTGCTAATCACTTGTTGAAGTTACAAGCTTCCAGTTCTTCCACCTCTACCACCACCACCACCTCACTTTGTTTAAATTAATCTCAGCCCTCTGGATGCTGAGGCAAGAGGATCATGAGATCATCTTCTTATCTTAACCATGCCCAAATATTTGCCTGTAGAGGCCATGAGGTTCTTGTCCTCACAGATAAGCACTACGGAAATCAGGAATGTTAAAAACACAGGGTTGTCATTTCAAAGGAAAAGCTGTATAACCTGTTTCCTGCTCAGGAGGCTGGGAATGGATGTAGTTAATAGCCTGGTGACCTGTTCTATATGTAGGGCCAGACCACACATGACTCCCCCCCGACTTTTATGTGTATCCCGTACTCTTCCTCCCTACATGTTTATCTTGAGCATTGTTTCTCAGTCAATACAATGCATCCTTATGGGAGATGTCACATGTATTTACAAATGGAGCAAAAGTGGTTAATAGCCTAGGTGACCTCTGTTATCCCGAGGACCAAAAAACGTCTGACTCCCTCAAGCTTTACATTGATCTCATTCTCCCTATACCTCATCTTGGGCATTGTTTCTCAGTCAATTGAACCCATCTTTATGGAAGAGGTCATATGTAATTTGTAAAGAATTTCAATGTAATCATGTCTTAAGCTTTGTGGTACACACAGGATTGAGCTAATTATAAGGAAATTTTTTCCAAAATTGTGCTGTGCTTAAATATACCTAAAATAAACTGTCTGGTGTCAGACTCTAGAAGTTGAAACCAGATTGGAACCAAGACTGGCTACTGAGTCATGTTGAGCCAGATTTCCTTCTTGCCTCACACATATCATTGCTTTACCAGCCCTGGTGTATACAGAGCCCTCCACATTTGCCTACTGTGTCTTTGACATCTATCATTCTCTGAAAGTCTCTTGATTTTCTACATTATAACGCCCTATGCAATCTCCCACACCCAGATGAAATACCAAACATCCATGTAGCTCACCCACACCTTCCCATTGCCTTCAATGTTTCTGTACTGAGAGTTTGTTTTCACAATTAAGGTAAAGGTGAAAAAGAAACTTGCTATGACAACAAATTGATTGTCATGTTCCCGAACATTATATTTACAAATTCTTGATCCATCCGTCTATTGTTCCAGGCTGTCTGAACCTCCTAAATCTGTTCAGTCTTGGACAGTATGGACTACATAGTAGGAGCCTGCCTTAAGAAAGACAGAGGGATGGGAGAGAAAGAAAGAAAACAGAATTGAAGAGACTAATAGGAGGAGGGACTCATACATAAACAATGATAGGAGTTAATTGTTTTCAGAAACTCTCACAACTTAAAATATGAACATCTTTTTTATTCAGTACAAGGAGCCTAATATGAAGGTCATCTGACTGTGACACCTGTCATCCCAATGATTACTGGATAGGCAAATATCCCATCCCCCCCACCATTCCATGCATATTCCTCCTGAAGCTGTGCCTTTGGTAGAAGAGGATAACTTTCCCTGATAGAAAAAAAAAAAACAAAAACAAACAAACAAACAAAAACCCTCTTTCTCTGCACAAGGTATATCAAACTCTTAGTACAGGGACACTAAAGGCAATGGGAAGGTGTAGGAGAGCTGCATGGATATTTGACATTTCATCTCGGGTTGGAAGTTTACATTGGGTGATGTAGTATAGTGACAACAAGAAAGGCTTCCAGAGAGTTCCCGGCACCAAAGACAAATAGATTGGCCGTTGTTAGGATAAGAGATGAGTGTGTGCTGCAACAGTCATTGTTTTAAAACTAAATACTCTTAAAAATGTGACATTTAAAAACTATATTAGGTCTTTTATATAGTTCTGTTTTTTGGTTAAATCTATGATTTGTTCCTTTTTGTGGGAAAAGCCAAAAAAAAAGTCATAGCACAGCAAGCTTGATCACTATTTGAACCCAAGAAATCTATTTGTTTACTTGAAAAAGTCCTTTTAGAATTAGCTACATTTATCATTCCCTGGTCTTCATGTTTGAAAACAAAAACAAATGAGTACCTTTGCCCTTGAAGTCTACCATACTCTTTCACAACCCAGAATACAGGATTACAGGATCTCATTCTGTATTTCATTAAATGAGGATGTGAGTAGGAATCTGAATTCCCTGTTAAGTAGTCTTTGATTCTGGAAGAAGCCACAAGGTTAATGTATTCATGACTGGATGTGAGAAACCACATTGCCAATCTGGTTAATAACCCTTACAAGACACCATGTACTCAGTTCTACGTTCCTACTATTTCCAACCAAGCAATGTGTAGCACAGTCATTCACAATGAGCAGAGTTGGCTGAAGGTGAGAAGGGACTGAGAGGAGCTGCAATCTCTCAGGCATTTCTCCATTTCTGCTGGCAATGCATGGGGCCCAGGCTGCACAGCTGCCATAGCAGGCCTTACCAAGTTCCAGGAAAAGCCAGAAGCCTGCACCACCCAGGAACAGACTGTCCATAGGAAATTCCTAACATTCCAACCATTGTAGATAGGATCACCTACCAGCACACACCCGTCACTTTTCACCAGTACACCCCTAGACAAATGTCAACCAATCAGGGATCCTGAATCTTAGAAGTCCCTCACCCCTACCTTTGCTACTCTAAAAATTTAACCCCAACTGAGCTCGGGGCTCTCCGATCACTCCAATATGTTGAACACATGGAGAGTCCGAGTTTGCAAACTTGTGTAAGAATAAAATGATGTGGGATTTCCCTCTCTATGCTGTGATTACCATTAATGAATGAAACTGTTTTGGACCTATAGCAGAGCAGAACATAGTTAGGTGGGGAAAGCTAGGCTGAATGCTAGGAGAAAGAAGGGCAGAGTCAGAGAGAAGCCATGGAGCCACTGCCAGAGACAGACATGCTGAAACTTTGCTGGTAGGCCACAACCTCGTGGTGATGCACAGATTAATTGATATGGGTTAAATTAAGATGTAAGAGTTAGCCAATAAGAAACTAGAGCTGATGGGCCAAGCAGTGATTTAATTAATACAGTTCCTGTGTGATTATTTCAGGGCTGGGCAACTGGGAACCAATAAGCGGACCTCCTTACTACAATAAAGGCTCTTTGTTTTTACATACAAGACTTGGTCTCCTAGTTAGGTTGCGGGGGAACTCCATGAACTGGGCATAACACTTCATCCAAGGGAATTATTGTCTAGAAATGTCAAGTTGTATTGCTTAATGATGCTCATTTGCTTGACCTTTGTACCATACATTCTAGTCACAAAAGTTATAGTATGAAAAATATAGCCACTCATAAAATTTCATAGGGGAAACATCAAATTTTACTACAATATTATAGGTAAGGTGCTTAAAACATGAATTTCACATGTGTTTGATTTGATTAGATATAATAAATTACAAAGTGGAGTGGTGATTAATAGCTGCTGAAGATTTACAATGAATTATCCTAGGAAGACAACAGAATTATTGCTGATATAGAACATGCTCAAATTACAGAAAGTGCAGAATCTCCTTATTGGAATTCTGTGCAGCAATTTTTTTATCTAACATGTGACCAAAATGAATCAATCTATTGCATATTAGTTTAGGATTGTTTAATATCAGTATTAAGTCATAAGTTGTCTCTAGACTATAGAACAGAGATCACATTACTCCTCTCTTTAGATCTTAGGGTGTTGAGTCCATTTAACATAGCTTTTGTGAAGTATGCTATAAAGTAATTTCTAGTACAAAGTTCTCTCTGTTAGAAGAAGGGTTTCCTTATTTTTCAAAACAGTCTGTGTATAAGGTTGCAAGATTTAGCAAACAAAAATACAGAAAAAACTTAAAATTGAATTTCATAAATAAGCCTACAAAAGTAGACCAGTCTCAAACATGGCACAGGCACATCTGTACCCCAAACTATTCATTAAGTTGGGATTCTATATTTTATGATGACTGTACCAGAATAATAGAAAGAAAAAACTGCTCACAATCCTAAGGAAGATATAACTGTGTTACAGTGTGGCTCTTGAGTCCTCCTGTTACTGTTTTTCAACTTGTTAGATCTAAGCTGGTCTTTTGAACTACACTGGTGATTTATCACCCTAGAATGTGGCAGAGGGATTGATATACCAACTCTGAATGTAGGGTTCAAACTGTTCTCATTTCTACTTTCTTTGTGTCGTTGTTGCCCTGAATTTCTACCAAGTCCAGGCTAACTTTTTGATGAATGAATGAAAAATTTTCTTGGATTAGAAAAAGAAGTCCTCTCATCAGATATGTCCCTATTTCAGTTAACCCCAGTCAATTCACTGGAGGAAGAATCTCAAATTAATCCCAAATAGGATAGATGAATCATCCAAAGTAATTAAAGACTTGGCAACATAAGGTAGAGTGAGGATTTTTATGATGTTCTGGGGAAAGAACCAAGGGCTGAGGTGGGATTCCCCTCTGTACGCTATGAATATGTTTTATTACCATTGGTTATTACAGAAGCTGTTTTGGCCAGTGGCTTAGTAGAATAAAGCCAGGTGGGAAATCCAAACAGAGATATAGAGAGAAAGTAGGAGTCAAGGAGATGCCATATAGCCAGCAAAGGAGAAAGATGCCCACCCACCGGTACTTTACTGGTTAACCACAAGCCTCGTGGTAAAATAGAAAATAATAGAAATTGGCTAATTTAAGATGTAAGAGCTAGCTAGAAATACACTTAAGCTATTGGGCAAACAGTGTTGCGATAAATATAGTTTCTGTGTGATTATTTGGGGTCTGGGTGGCCAGGAAACAAACGAACAGCCTCCAACAACACAGGGCCTAACTCATGCTAAAAACTCTACTAATGAGCTTCATCCTCAGTCTTGAGATGAGCATTGTTAAAAGCTAGAGAACAGTTTTAGTTTATGCTAGATTTTTAAGGGCTGTGGATGAACATAATATCGAAGATAATTATTTGTTACAAGTGTGAGCAAAGAACATGGAAATAGCTTATGTAAATCAAAGGAAAGTGCTTATTGAAATAGACATTTGTATCCAAAGTAAGAGAAAAAGGTATAGAGACTGGAAAGATCGCTAATCAATTAAGAACAGCTGATGTTCTTGCAGAAGACCTAGGTTCTATAGCTGTCACTCCTATCATACCAGTCTGTAATTTGAATTCCAGGGAATTTGACATACTCTAATGGCTTCCATGGACATATTCATGCACATCTGGCTTCCATGGATATCTTCATGTTCATAGTATGCATCCATATACTCAGGTACATACATACACATAAAGTAAGAAGTCTAAAACTTAAAAAATCAATAAAAAGCATTCATTTACTTCTGTTAAATGTATCATTGCTTTCCTTCTCTCTGTAAATCTTATTATTATAAATTTTAGTTAAATAGACCATTGTGCATTATACTTAGGTCAGATCTGGGTATGAGTGGGGAAAGACTATCAAATTTCTATACATCATTAGTAACCCAGTGAGTCAGCAGACTACTTGTTTATTAGACAAATGATTGATGAGCATAGACTATTCAGGTTCAGAAAAGACAGGCACATGGGTTACTGGTAGAGGAAGAAAGCAAAAATAATATTTGAGAAACTCCAGATATCTAGATTTTGACTCTTGGCTAAGATAAGAGTATGAGATTTATGGTGTGGTCTTAGAAGTGCTAAACCTGGTGGCTGAATTTTGTAGAAAATTCAGTTTCTACAATGAATTTTTTGTAGTGAACTAGATGGTTTGCCAGTCCATCTCATTATATAACTGAGGCCCATGGGTTCTTAAAATCTAAATTTCTTGCAGATTTTAGTGGCTGCATCCCAAGGCAAGGTGTTTGATCCTTGTGTAGGTTTGAGCAGCTAAGGGGTATGAGTTGGACCTGTGATGCTATACAGGGTTCTTTATCTTGATGCACTGTTTTTATGGCCTTTTTAGATGAAATTCCTAGTGCCAGGATGGGATATCACCTAAGAGTTTTGGTCAATAGACCCTTCAAGCCCCAAAACTACTCAGGCAATTGCCACCGTGGCTGCTTTCCCAACAGAGCTAAATGGTAAGACCCTATTTCAAAACACTGTATGCTCTGGTTTTAGGACATAGAAAAACTGACATTGAACCTTCTTCCCTGATAGCTACCTCTCATAGTGTCTGAAAGTACTAAGCAGGCTGCTAGGGTAGAATTCCCATCACCAATATTACTCAGCTGTGAATTTTCCATGTTACACCAACAACTGACTGGGCAACAGTGGCAGGTCTGTAACCAACCACTGTGTGATTACTGTGTTCAACTTTGGAAAAACTCCTAGAATTGGACAGGGAATTTCATGTTTATTTCAAAGTTCCTATTCACTCAATTGCATTTTATTAGTCAGTTATCTTATCTGAGAAAAGCAAAACCGAACAAAAATACCACTGTGGCTTTCCTTTTATTTTAAGCATTGAAATACACAAATAAACAAAATACTGCTTTAGTTGGTATAGCAGTTGCACAACTTCATGGGGTAAACATAAACATAAACAGTGTTGTATTGTGTGGCCTTTCCTGAAAGTTCAGAAGATAATCCCTTGAAGCAGAACCATCATGTTTTGAAAGGCATTTATAAGGAGTGTGTGTGGCCATGTTTGGAAGCATAATAAATACACAGGGGATGAAAGAAATTGGGGTTCAACCTGAAGATCTGAAAAGCAAATCAGTCAGCCACTGGCTCTTACCTCAACCTCAGTCTGAAATGGCGATCCTGCTTCCTGGAATCTCAGAAGGAGAATGTGTCTGAGAACTGTCTCCCCATCTTATATTCCTCTCTAGGGCTGGAATTAAAGTCATGCACCACTGGGATTAAAGGTGCATTTTATAGTGGCTACTAGGATTAAAGGTTTATGTTACAATAACCTGGTCTATAAAACTGAATAGTAGGACTCTTTTACTCTCAGATCTTCCGGCAGCCACCAAGACCCATCTGCAATGGCGCTACAGGCGCAGATTCTTTTCAGAACCTTTTGTTCATGGTATTAACTGCTATTTAAAATACCAAGCAGACATTTATAAAATATAAGTGGCAACTTGATCAAATGATACCTTTTAAAAATATTTTTTATTTTCATAAAGCATGCTAAATGCATTCATGTTTTACAGTTTTGAGCAAATTTAATTTGTTAAATTTTTTGCAGTGCTATTACAATAGCCATCTTCTGGGACTTGGAAACAGTCATATTACAAACTCAACATTACATACTAATGGCATTCATTAGAATAAAAATTTGTGTATATTATGACTTTCAATACTAGCCTGGCAACTTTGGCCTTTTCTCAGCATGCAACTTTGGTGTCTAACTGAGGTCTGAGGACAACCTCCTAAAGTGCACTTAATTAACCTGAAGGTTTTGTAAATAGTTGTACATGTAGGTCCCAAAATTTGTAAGGAACTGTTAATCTAATGTGCACTGTATGCCCTCCTAATCTTACACTTAGTACTAAGTTTAAAACAACCAGAAATTCCAATCCAGTACCTTCTGAATGAAACTAGTGCTTAAGGAAGAGTCTGGAAAGTGTTACAGTATCAAATTGGAGACAGTTTGACTCCATTCCCCATCAGCTGGGCCAGAAGACTTAAGAGTGCTGCCCTTTAAGTTAGCATATGGACAAACATTGAAATTCATTTGGAAAGGGACCCACTTTTTCCAGCATGTTGCTGCAATCTAATTTTGCCACAGTGTGATGCTGCCAGCGGGTTTTGCCATATGAAGTAGGATGTGCAAGGCTGGTGACACGAGTGAGTCAAAGAATGTGAAGTCCAAGTAAAGACTCTTCTAAAGTGCGCTGTGAGGGCAGCAGCAGGCAGGTTCTTAGAAGAAGGGTTGTGCCTCTATGAGGCGGTGAGAACTCTTTTTACAACAAGGGGGAACTTATATTTTTGTCCTATCATCTGCAAGAGGTCTTATTCTGGAGAGATAGGGGAGAACCCCACTGTTTTGTTAATTTGTAATTCTTTTTCATTCAAGTTGTCTTTCTTGAAGTGGGCGGAATGAGAAGTGCACTGTCGGTCAGGTGAGTTAGGCTCTAAAGGGGCTCACTGGGATGAGGCTCTAAACAGCAGTGGCCTGGTTGTAAAGTGAAGAAATGGGTTTTGATTTAGCTTTTTATCTCTATATGGTTTTGGTAATCTCGCTAATAGATATTCGCCTTGGGTGAAAATCAGAGTTCTCATTCAGAGGGTTCCAAGACATCGGATCGTTTCAGTGTCAGCTGCTGGACTTAGTCACTCACGATCCTTGTTGAAGTAGAAACCACTTTACTTAAGACCCATTTTATTTAAGAACTTCATGCCTCCCACCATACTTAAGAGGTAAGATGAGTCTATGTTGGATATTTGGCCAATATTAACAGTGCTGTGCCAGAAATTACCTAGCATAAAAGTGTAGGCAGAAATGACAGTAAATCACACTAACATTAAAATCAAGTTTATCAAAGTGAAACAAGAAAACATATCAGGAAGAAGAGAAAAAATATCTACTACCGACATTTAAAAGAAACAGAAATTACTCAAAGCTGATGACAGTAGAAACTAGGGATGGTCGATGAATAAAACCATTCTCATATAAGTCCTGGAAATGAAGCTGAGGATTTGCCTGGAGTTTCCAAGGGTCCCAGTGAGGTTAGTTTCCCTCAGTAAGTTAAGCTGCAATCCTGGCTACCATCTCTTTGGGAATGGGTTAGATTACATCTAAAGATAAACACTTATTGCTTAGCCTTGTCTTTGACTTCAATAGTCAGAACCTCTTCCCCAGTCTCAGTAGCAGAAGCCATACGAATGATGAGTGATTGATAGGCAGGTCCCCTGGGGACAACTCCCTTTTTCATGAGCTGGGGCCTTTCCTCTGCTGTAGTATAACTTACTCTGCAGCTGGACATGTCCAGTGCTTTTCCTGCTGGCTCCGTTCCTTCATCTTCATATTCTTTTCCTTTCTGCTCTCTTCCTTTTGAATTTTCACCTTTTTTCTAGAAGAAGCCATGATAAAGAACTAGTGTTGAAACCATAATTGATATATTAGCGTCACCACCAAGCGCCATCTGCGATGCAGTGAATATAGGAATCATGTCAGTCTGCCGCACGCTGTCATTTTTTACTGTTTCCATGGCTGGTCGTTTGTGTATTATGTTTATTTTATGGAGATGATATTTTAAATGTTTATTTTTAATAAAAATATACAATATGAAATAGAAGGCCTGGCTTCCTTCCCAATCATGGCAGAACCTCAGAAAAAAACTCACATCTCTTTTCTTGTTTAATCTTCTTAGTCTCATAAGTATTTGAGCTATTTTTCTTAATTTTCATTTGTGTGTGTGTGTGTGTGTGTGTGTGTGTGTAGTTCATATGCTACAGCATCCATGTGGAAATTGAGGGCAACTTGAGGGTATTGGTTCTTTTTTAAAAAAATTTTTTAAACGCTGTAATGTGGTCCACTGAGGCACATTTTCCCTCAAGTCCATCTTTTTTAAACCATATATATATATATATATATATATTCTAATTTTACGCCATGGTCATTCAATAGGATGCATGGAGTTATTCCAATTTTTTGTATCTGTTGAGGTTTCCTTTGATACCTAGTATATGGTCAATTTTTTATAAGGTTCCATGAGGTTCTGAGAAGAAGATATATTCTTTTATGTTTAGATGGAATGTTCTACAGATGTCTGTTAGGCCCATTTGCGTTATAACATCCATTAGTTCCCTTATTTCTCTGTTAAGACTCTGTCTGACAGACCCATCCAGTGGTGAGAGTGGGGTGTTGAAGGCTCCCACTATTAGTGTATAGGGTTTAATATATGATTTAAGTTTTAGTAGTGTTTCTTTTACATATGAGGGTGCCCTGGTATTTGGTTCATAGATCTTCAGTATTGAGATTTCCTCTTGATTGATTTTCCCTTTGACAAATATGAAATATCCTTCTTTGTCTCTTCTGACCAACACAGACACACAAACATCTCTGACTTGGGCCTACTCCCTCATACCTGATCCCATGGAGGTCGCTGACTCAGTCCTGGCCCTTTAGGGCAGTGGCTCAAGCTTGATCCCTCTGAGGTTGCTCCCTCATACCTGCTCCTGTGGAGGTCACTGACTCGGGCCTGCTCTAGTGGAGTTGTTGTCTTGGCTCTGCTCTCCTGAAGGTCACTTGCTTGGGCCTGTTCCAGTGGGATGTCCCTTGCTCAGGCCTCCTCCTACGGAGGTCCCTGCCTCGACCTGGTCTCGTAGAGTTCTCTAGCTTGGGCCTGCTCCCTCGGCAGTCACTCCCTCATACCTGCCCAAGGGTATTGATTCTTTCTTCCACAATGTGGGTACTGGATTGAACTCAGGCTGGTAGACTTGGCTGCAAGTACTTTCTCTCTGGCCCCAAGCTATGGGCTTTTAACTAGTTCTATTTATTAGTATTATCTGTAGAAATCTCACATCTTTAGTGCATGTATTTCTTGTGCAAATTGTTATTTTATGTTTCTGTAAGTGAGGCATTTGGCTTTTTTTTTAACCACACGGTTAGGTGTATAAGTCAGAGATCCAAGTTTCAGAATCTTAAAATGTGATGCTATTGTAATATTTGTTTTCCTCATATTCTGGAAGGTTCATGGCTAACCATTTCTAAGTGCAGGAGAGAGTATAAAAACTAATTTCAGAAAGTTAAAATACCTGTTCTATTTCTAAATATCTGTTCACACAGATATTATGAGCATCAAAGAAAACAGAAACAACAAAAGGAGAAAAAGGCAGCACGGTTTCACGGTCTTTACATTCCCAGGTATTACCAGACAGCTCAGTGTAAATTCTGCATGTTTATTGACAGCTTGCACCATAGTTCATTGTGACCTAATCCAAATTTGTTGACTGTGTCTGTTGATGACACAGATGACTTGATGAAATTTGTAGAAGTATTTCCATTTTTTAATATTTTGTTATTTGTTGACTGAATATTTGTGAAAATATTTGTTAGTTTTTTGTGAAAATGTTGTTAACTGGCATGCTATTGACATGATTTATATAGTTACATTTCTATGTGTATGTATTTGTTATTATGTATTGTGAAATGTCCCCCATACAGTCATGTGATTCTTGATCATCAAGTGGTGGCAACGTTTGGGATTCTAGAAACTTTTAGGAGGCAGAGTTGAGTCTTGTTGGAAAAAACAAAAAACAAAAAACGAGTCTTTGGAGGTGGGCCTTGAGATTCTGTAGCATGGCTCCACTTTCTGCTTACTCTTTGCTTCCTGTATAATGGAACCATCTGGTCTCTGCTCCTGCCACCAAGCCTTGCTTACTGTTCTAGACTGTAACCCCTTGAACGATAAGCCAGCATTACCTCTTCCTCCCTTAAGTTGCTCCTTGTCAGATATTTTGTCATAAGAGCTGGAAAATAACAAAAATGCTGTGATTCCTGTTAATTCTTGTGACCATGCTTTTACTGCTGGTGTTTGTTTTATCAAGTTACCTTGAACACTGAAGTCGCAAATATAACTATTGCTCCCAGGAGAAATGCAAGCTCAGTTTCCTATGTTTTTGTCAACTGATTAATAAATAACTTTATTGATTGTATGTTTTTCTTTATAGATACATTATTTAATATATCAGACTAACCCACACTGAACTCATAGATAATTTCACTGTAACTTGTAACTGGAGTAAAGATTGAAACACTATATTTCCCCTCTCAGTGATATCATAGAATTTTATATTTAGGAGGTTTGGGCAGTTTTCAAGTACTATTCTTAGTACAACAAAGTCACCAAAAAATTAAATTAAAAACTCAAAACTACAAAATAAAACAAACAAACAAAAAAGCCATGGTAACAAATAGATTGCATTGGTCCACTTATTTGCATAAGATTCAAATAAGAAACAGAAGTGAACTTGAGATAAGCCTAGCTGATAGTGCATCAAATTTCCTCTTTTTTACTTTTAGTATTTTACTGGTCATAAATGACCCAAAAAAAGTGTGTTGATTTGGGAGCTACTAATAAGTTGTAGTAAGAAGATTCACACATATAGAATACATGAACAATTAAATTTGAGTGTATTTATGGTTATGTATGCTAACTTAAAGTGAACTAGTTATGATTTCATGTAATGATAAATGAAGTTTCAGTAATAAATGCCAATATAAAGCACAATTGCTAGCAAATGTCTGAACTAGATCCTGCCTGGATGTACACCACGCAGCATTTCCCCTCTTCTGCTCCTAACCTCCCATTCTCTGTGCTACCTTCAGTCTTGTTACCTGAGTGGTTTGTGCTCTCTTGCCTTTGAGGAGTCTAACAAGATCTGCGTTTCCTCTGCTTCCCAAGAGAGCTTTAAATATTTTGGGTGTCTCTTCTTTTGGTGGGAAAAGAAAGGCAGGTCCTGTCCTTGGAGGGGTTGCCCATGTGCTCTTCCCATTCTGTCTTAGAAGAACTCTGGATACAAGAGAAGAACATTGTTTTGAGTAGCTCTGTGACAGCTTCCAAGAATTCTCTTTGAAAAATGGTAATTTCTCCCACCCATGAATTTTCAGTGGGTACTCACTTTCAGTTTGAGGAATATATCATGAAGAATGTTGTAACTTACTTCATGTAACACAATTATCCCCATCTTACATCTTATGGGGTAAAAACAGCTTTATCTGCTCCCTCTATATAGTATCTTACTCTGTAGTTCAATCTGGCTTGGAACTTGGTTCAGTCCTCCTGTCTCAACCTTCCAAGTGCTGGGATTCTAAATGTGCACCATCACACCTGCTTCTACTGGGGCTTTATAGGTCATACCTGGCTTTCTTCAGGAGGAGTTTTTTAGAAGATGGATAATGTTGTAGAATTTCTTGAAGAGTCTTTTTGTCCAGAATTAAAAGATTGACAAACCCATGGGCCACCACATCTGCAGTTCGACGGTTTCCTCCCCGTTTTGCCAGGAGGCTGTGGGATAGAAAAGCAGGTCTTTGGTAACCAGTTCGCTCACCCTCCATCAATTTTCCTTTTAAATCTCAAACAAAAATTGCAAATTTAATTATTCAATTATACATTTTAAATGTGGTATCACAAGGTAAATTCATAAGATGTTGACTTTCCTTCAACATAGTAAGTTCAACTTGACACATTCTAGAATCACCTGGAAAAGGGAGTCTAAATGAGACATTGTCTAGTCAGGGTTTATCTTGCTTATGTTAATAGAGGTCAGAAGACTTGCCAATGGTGGGTGGCATCATTCTCTGAGCAGGGGATCCTGAACTATATAAAGAGTAGAGAAACAGAGCTGAACATTAACATGCATGCATGTGTTCATTGCTCTCTGTTCTTTATTATGGATTTAATGTGACTAGTTGCTTTTAATTTCTACTGCCTTAACTTCCCTGCAATGGTGGACTGTTATGCAGAGTTGTGAACCAAATATACCCTTTTTTCTTAAGTGCTATTGTCAAGGTATATATCACAGTAACAAGAAGCAAAATGAAGAAAGCATTTTATTTTAAGCTCTCTATACACTTAAGACACCACTTACCTTAGAAAAGGCATAATTATTCATCTCAGATATCTGAAAAGCTCTCTTCCCAAGAGAATTGTGGAAGATGGCTGTTGTGGTAGTTTGAATGTGACTGGCCCCATAATCTCAGAGTGGCACTATTAGGAGGTGTGACTTGGTTTGAGTGGGTATGGCCCTGTTTTTAAGAAGTGTGTCACTGTGGGATCAGGTTTGAGGTTTCCTGTGCTCAGTTGACTTCCTGTTGTTTGCAAGATGTAGGACACCCAGCTACTACTATAGCACCAAGTATGCCTACATGCCGCCATGCTTCCTGCCGTGATGATAATGGACTGAACCTCTGAAACTGTAAGTGAACCACCCACCCCAATTAAATATTTTATTTTATAAGAGTTGCTGTGGTCATGGTGTCTCCTCACAGCAATAGAAACCCTAACTAAGACAACTGTATCACATACTTTTCATACTGAGAACTGTACTTTTAAAATAAATTCAAAATAAATACCAGTGAATTACAACCATTCATGTCCTGTATTCATCTGATCTCCTATTTAGGGGAAAACACTTTGTCAGAGCTTTATCCCTGCTGAGGAAGTTATATTTTCTTTAGTGCACCCCTTCTAGGTTTTTTGTTTCATCTAAGGGATGGAAAGCAAAACAAGTCCTATAAAATGGAGACTTAATCCTATACTTTTAGATTATTTCCTTTCCTCTATACCTTATGTACTACATAGAACTCCTATGTAGTAGTGATAACTTGCAATGGAAACAGATAAGTCCCCTGAAGTGTGGTCATTAATGGTGAAAAAGAGAGCACAAGAAAGAATGTGAAGCTCTTGTCACCTACAACTCTGATAAGCATTTACCGCAGCTCCTAGTCAGAGTAACATAAAACTTGATGCTAAATGTTCATTTACCTCAGTTCCTATTTCCTCATTCCTAGCTTTCAACAGAGACAATTACAAATTACATAACAAAACATATGTTAAAAAAGGAGATGACATGTTTTAGAATTCATAGACAGAATTTTAAAAATTCTGATTAATATGGTAAGGAATATAATGAAAAGAGAATCATTGAAGAATAAGTAACACAAACAGGTGAAAATTCTAAGAATCTAAAAGAAATACAAGAAATCAAAAATGCTATAACTGATATGAAAAATGTTTCTGATGGACTTGGAAACAAGGTGGCCTGAGAAAGAATCAATGAACCTGGAGATAATAGATGCTCTCCATACTGATATGCAGAGGAGCAAGCAGAACAGAACTAGGAACACAAAGAACTAGGATCATTTTGAAATGGGGCACACACATAACCGGAATACCAGGAGCACCCAGAAGAAAAACAGTAAGCACATTCCAAGCATAATAGTCAACACCTTTCCAAAATAAATGACAAATAGCAAACCACAGAAGCAGAGAGATTGGATAACACCAGAGTAGATAAATAATTAGTGCATCTCTATGCTGGCATTGGAGATGTTTTCTTCTATAGTAGGTGACTATTAATGCAGAGACTCACAACTGACCAATGTGCAGAGAATAAGCTATTATAGAGTGCACAGCTGTAAATTTATAGAACTTCACCCAACATTTAGGGATCATCGTAGGATCAAGAGGGCAGAAGGGGTCTAAGAGATGGATGTAGTGGACATTTGTAGTGGAACAGGATTTGCAGACGCGACAGAACCACTGCATGCGTGAACTCACAGTGCCCACGATTGCATGAATAAGTCAGCAAAAAAAAGAAAGAAAGTAAGAAATCCTAGCATGAATGGTGGGGAGGCTCATGAAGTTCCACTCCTAATTGAAGACCTATAGCAACCGACAGCTAGTGGTGGAGGGAGAGTCTTCAGGAGGTTACGCAGTCTCCAGCAGGTGGTCCCTTATTCATGCCCATTAAGTGGATTCACTTGACTTAAAATAGAGCACATGAAGTTGAGAGGGAGAAATGGAAAGGGGTTTAGGAAAAGGGACAGAATCAGGGTTGACTTGATCAAAACAAGTAATGTACATGTATGAAATTCTTAAGCACTAAAAAAAGGAAAACGAAGGATAATTATAACAAATAAATTAAAAAACCCTCAACTACCCTTAAAGCATATTATATTCAAACTACAGGAAACCAAAGACAAACACAAAGAATAATCTTGAAAGAATTTTAAAGGGGGAAATACTTAAGCTACACATAGACCTGGACCACAGCAGATTTCTTTCTATAAATCAGTCTCATCTCTAGACAGTGGAGTGAAATATTCAATGTGGAAAAAATTCTATGAGCTATAACTCTCTACTTAGTGAAAGCATTCTTCAGAAATGAAGGAGAAACAAAGACTTACTCAAATGAACAAAAATTGAGGGAGTCCTTTCCTAGGAGACCTGCCCTGAATAATATGTTCAAAGAATTGTCAAGAGAAAAAAAAATAGACCAGAAACTCAGGTCTACATAGCAAAGGAAAGAACACTGGGAGAGGAGTAAATAAAGGGAAATAAAATATATTTCTCTTGTTCTTATCGAGGAGATGATTAAGTGGCAACAGCAGTGTGTGCATGTGTGCATGTATGTGTGTGTGTGTCTCTCTGTGTGTCTGTGTGTGTGTCTGTGTGTGTGTCTCTGTGTGTAGCGGTAATAACAGAATATGGGCAGATGAATGATAGTGTCTTGGGTTGAGGAGGGAGGAACTGTGATAAGGGGCACTATACACATGAAGTATTACCTGAAGGCAGACCTAGACCTAGCTTAAAATATACATGAAAACTTTAGGGAAAGATTACTCTTTTTAAAGTTTTTTTGTGCTTTCATTTTGAGGTTGGGCAACACTGGGTAGCTGTGGCTGACTTCAAAACTGAGATACTCCTGCAGTACCTCCTGAGTAGGGTTATAGGTAT